>BLKR01010152.1:0-67497 GCA_011170035.1 Teleogryllus occipitalis
TATCAATAAACTTTTCGGCCGAATTTGTGAGCGGTACTTTCAGATCGCAAGTGAAATCACCCATGATTATGATATCCTGATATTTATTTACAAACTGTGAAAGGGGAACCTCTAACTCAGATAAAACGCCCGTTTTCGGAGGCCAGTAAACAACGGCAATAAGTATGCTTTTCATTCCAATTTGGATTTCTGCAAACATATATTCTATGCCAGGCAAAGTGGATGGGGAGTGAGCGACTACTTTAACCTTAATGTCATCACGAATAAACAATGCCACCCCTCCACCCATCTTTTCTTTTAAGTTGTATTTAATCACCGATCTATCAATTCTAAAGAGTTTATATAATTAGATACCGATACGAGTCCTGATTTTATTGTAGATTTTAGCCAAGTTTCGCTAATTAATAACAGGTCTGGTTTCGTTTCCGCTATAATATTTGAAATTTCAGAGCAATGCTGCTTAAGTGATTGTGCATTTACGTGGAAAACACACAAACCACGAGGAAACCGACACAAAGAGCTTTGTAAAGCTTGGAGGGTTGCAGGGCTACTTCGAGCGGGTCTGGGGCTTTCCAAGGGGCCGGGGGGAGCATTAAGCACAGGTATAGAATTCTTGAGACGCGTGTACTGAGGGGAAGTCTGTGTCGTACTTTTTTGCCACATTTATAGAGATATTCGCGGTGGAAAAATTTCAAGTGATATTGTGCAGAAAGGAATCGGAACTAAATAAGTTAGCTTATGATCACACTTGGAACACTACTTAGAATTAGTCTAATTAATCTAAGTTTTTTACTACTAATTAATAACCTAGCGGGATAATAGTTACTATAATTATACAAATAAGGACAGTATTAATACAAAATAATAGAATTCAAATGTAGCGATATAAAAATAATTCTAATGTTAATAATAATAGTAATAATACTAATAGTAATAATAATTAAATATCACTAAAACAACAAAAGAAGAAAAAATTGAAAAAATTTAATTAAAAATCTTTTTGTTTTTAAAAAGAAAGCTAGTACATATAATTTTGCTCCTAATTTTCTATGCTATCCAGTTCTGCTACAGTTCTGACGCCAACTTTGGTATTTCTCACCTTTACGATGATGACACCATCTGTTGTCCAAACGTTATGTTGGCCGAAACGTTCCACAGCCTTTTTTAGGACTTCGAGCCGCATCCTTTTCAGATCCTCACGAATGGTGACACTAGTTCTCTTCGGATTTTTTTAAAAATTGAAACATTTCCTGGCGCTTCCTAAAACTGGTAAATTTGACAATTATAGGACGAGTACCACCATTCGTTTTGCGGCCAACTCGATGGCTGCGATCAATATCACTTATATCTAACTGGACACCTCTCTTTTCGACAACATTGATTGCAATGCAGTCGGTGTCCTCGCCATCACGCTCGGGTTCTCCGAAGATCCTTAAGCAGTTTGGTACTGCTCGAGTTCGTCAATATGCTCTGCCAGTTGCAGTTTTAGATCATCGATCTCCTTTGTCTTTTGTAATAGTTTCTCTTCGAAACGAGAAACTAACGCCTCTAATTTCGTATCCATTGCTTCGGATACAACCTGCGAAATTTTGCTCATGAAAGCATCCGAAGTCAGAATGCTTTCAATCAGCGAAGCAGAGACAGCGTCGTTAGCTTTAGCGTTGCGCGTGGTCATGTTACACAATAATAGAAAAAAAAACTTATTTAACACAAAAAATAACTTATTAGGAAAAAAATAAGAATATTAACGATATATTAAAAATATAGCGTTTATACTTAACTTATATCAGGCAGACACTGGCGTTGTGTGCGGCGCTATTCCCAAACGGTCCTACGGCTGAATAAAACTACCTGCTGCGGCGCTCACTCAAACTACCTGCGGTGATCCTCGGAGCGCTTAAGAAATACGTCCTCACAGCTCGGAGACCATGGCACGAATGAATATATTTGGATCTCAGATCACTGGATTTAAGACTCCTAAAATGTTTCTTCCTTTAATGAGTCGGTTTTCACATTCCTTTCCATAAAAACCTTGTTTCTCTATTGTTGTTCCCAAGTACTTTATGCCCTCTGCTGTTATTATTTCTCCGGTTTTCATAGTCAATTCGTCATGTGTATTGCCTTGTGTCCAGAATACTGTTTTTTTTCTAGGTTGAGGCTTGATCCCCATTTCTCATAATCGTCTTTTATCTCCCTTCTCATATATTCACTGTCTTCCTGTTCTTGCTCCATCAGCCCCTGATCATCAGCAAATTGTAGGGTATAGAGTGTTGTGTTATCATCAAGTTGTATTACCATTCCAGCACATTTTCTTTTCCATACTTGCAGCACTACATAAACATTTCACACTACAAACCCATTTCTCAAATCGTCTTTTATCTCCCTTGTCATATATTCACTATCTTCCTGTTCTTGCGCCATCAGCCCCTGATCATCAGCAAATTGTAGGGTATAGAGTGTTGTGTTATTATCAAGTTGTATTACCATTCCAGCACATTTTCTTTTCCATATTTGCAGCACTACATAAACATATATTTTAAAGAGGGTAGGTGACAAAGACATTTTAAAGAGGGTAGGTCCTTGCCATAGCTCTCTTGATGGAATATAGAATGATAGGAAATGTGTGGGTCATCTGTTATCCAACTTTCACATTTCCCTTTTGATTTATATATAATTCCGTCACCGCTTTTGTTAAGATTTTATTTACATTACTATTATTCATTACACTTTTGGGCGAAAATAATTTTCATGGAACAAAACTGTTCAAGGAAAGGAACCTTAGAGACCTTTATGTTCTTCTTACGCGGATTATGTAAATCAGTACCGAGAAAGCTAAAGAATGAACATAAATGCGGCGAATGTTAAAATGTGGAGAGATATGTTGGGACAAATACATAATTTCGCAGTAAGGAGGTCTGTATCTAGAAAGCATTCAGCTTTGAGTATTAAAATTTACTTTCAGGAGTACGACAACGTACACAGGTTATCAAGCTTGAAATGAAATGTATAGTCGATTAGCAACTGGAACGATTTATGTACAACAATTTTTTAACTTTTTTTCTCAATTTTGAGCAAATTTACAAATAAATTAGTTTCCTTTCTTGTGTATTTAATAAATAAATTAGTATTTCTTTCTACTGCTTACACAGTATAGAGAAAGTATTGTAAACCTGCGGGAAGCTAGTTTTTCTTCAACAGCACATACTTTCTCGCAATATTTTGCAGCACATCGTATAGATAAGATTAATTTCACTTATAAATTACCGGGTGTGGTAGCTCAGTGCATCAACTGATGTCACTGCAGCGCCTCTGCCCGTGAGGTCCTAGGTTCTAGTTCTGACGGCGGCAGGATTTTCGACACTAACTTTTCAGCTTGGTCGAATTCAGTCGCTGTCTGGAGGAGAATTCTAACGGCCGGCTGCTCTGATCGGTAGTTTTCCGTGGTTTCTCCGATCAACACCAGGCGAATGCCGGAGCAGTACCCTACCGAATCGGCCACGGCCCGCGCGCGATCTGTCCTTCCTCTTCCTTGTCCTATCTACACACACACTTACACTAACATGCACTACACTACTACATCTTCCGGGAGACCGGTCAGGAGCTTAGATCTTGTCCCGGCTGGGGCGGTGCCCCGCTGGTGGGAGAGTCCTGGTTAGGGGGAAACCCCGCTAGCCGACGGTAGGTCGGCGCCGGATCTCACGATCCAGCGGGGGAAGATCACCGCCATCTCCCGAGAAAAACATGAACTACACTAACGGGACTAATGACCAAAGCAATTGACGGGCCCGGAAACGCGAAAAATCAATCAATCAATCACCACACACCCCGTGAGACCGGTCGGGGACTTAGAACTTGTCCTGGCTGGGGCGGTGCCCCGCTGGTGAGAGATACCTGGTAGAGGAAAATGTCGTTAGTCGATGGTAGGTCGGCGCCGGATCTCGCCATCCAGTGAGCGAAGATCATCGTAACCTACCAATGAAAAACATGCACTACACTTACAGGATTAATGACCTCAGAAGTTGACGCGCCCGGAATCACTAACAATCAATCACTTATAAATACATTTATAAATTGAACATCCAGAACTAAAGGCCATTCAATACGTATATCGCATTATGAATGCATTCGAAAGTAGGATACCAGTACCTTATTTATATCTGTATATATATTCTCTCTGACTTCAATGAAGTTGAATATACCATTTTATTGAACTAGAGACATTGTAATAAAGCAGAGACATTGTAATAAAGTTAAGAAAATAAAGCCTAATCTTATCTCTATGTCACCAATAATAAATATCTCGGAGTACCTTCTCAAACATTGAATGGCAAAGCCGCCTACGAAGGTAATATAAAATCATCATAATGAAAGTTCGTACAAAATGATGGTACTCAATTTTTAGCACATATCCATGTTTTGTGGGTCCTTGATACCGAAAAATCGATTTCAGGCAAAACGTCTGTCTGTCCGCCTGCCGTCAACGAGGATTTTCTTGTAAATTGATATTCCCAGATCTATCTGCATTAAATTGAGGCTTTGAGAGATTTAAATGAATATTTTGATTTTTGAGGGTGCCTAACATGGCTCAAAAACTGTTTCAAAATTTTCTCAAAAATTGCTCCAAATATTTTCATTAAATTTTTTCCTTGGATAGCGTAAAGGATGCTTAAGAGAAAGGTGCATGTCTCATGTTCATTAAAATCCCAATTTTTTTGAAAATTGCAAAAGTGCAATTTTTTGGGCGTCTTCCTAAACTACAATATCAAAGATATAATTTTTTCCTTAATCAAATATATTTCTTAAAGACAGATCTTCATGTATGTTAATGTTCAATTTTTCGAAAATATGAGTAGTTGCGTGCAATTGTGCGCGAAATACAGGCAATTAACATTTTTTAAACATTTTTTTCTAAAAATCTGTTCCAAATTGTTTTCTTTAAAATTTCTCCTTATAGATTTCTCCTTATATCTCCACCTAGTGTTCATCGAAGAAACCACGGAAAACTATCGGTCAGAGCAGCTTAAATGTAAAAAAGGAACGGAAAAAATATGGTGCTGGTCTCATTTTTGGCTACCCGTCCATTTTCCCCCGAAAATTTGAAAAAAGTTAATATTTCAAAAATAGAACTAGTGGTACTACAGAATGCCACAGACTTTTAGGTACTACTTAGTTTTCTAATTTCTTTGGTGTGGTAGCTTTTCGGACTTGCCACATTCTTTTACCAGCTATCTATCGCTGCCCAAAATACATTTTTTGAAGTTTTCTCAATTTCTTCGGTTCCCTAATGGTAGATTGTAAATATTACTTTTAGAATACTAAAGAAGATTACGAGTAAAATCTCGTCCCATAAGGAAATTTTCGTTGAAAAATCTAGAATAGTTATTAAGAAAAATCGTTTAAGCTCAAGTGTAAATGAGACATTTGAAGCTCTTTTTCACAGGACTCTTCTGATTTGTTGTTAGTGGTTCCGGCGCGTCAACAGCTTAGGTCATTAGTCCCGTAAGTGAAATGTATGTTTTTTACTCGGGAGATGGCGATGATCTTCCCCTGCTGGATGGCGAGATTCGGCGCCGACCTATCGCCGGCTAGCAGGGTTTCCCCCTAACCAGGACTCTCCCACTAGCGGGGCACCGCCCCAGCCGGGACAAGCTCTAAGCTCCCGACCGGGGTTCCGGAGTATGTGGTAGTGTAGTGCATGTAAGTGTAAGTGTGAGTGTGTAAGGGGAGAGAATAGGACAAGGAAGAGGGAATGATCGCGCGCGATCCGTGCCGCTCCGACATTCGCCTGATGTTGATCGGAGACAACGGAAAACTATCGATCAGAGCTGCCGGCCGCCAGAATTTTCCTTCAGACAGCGACGGAATTTGATCTAGCTGAAAAGCTAGTAGGCTCCCACTAGCTCGAACCTAGGACCACTCGGTCAGAGGCGGTGCAGTGCCATCAGGTTGGTGCACTGAGCTACCGCTCCTGGTAGGAAAACGAAAAACTATCAGAAGTTATTTGAAGCACATGCATTTACAAATGCAATAATGTATACAATTCGCTGGAAATGTGCATGTTAAAGACGTGAGAGATATTTCAAAAACATTACATGTGTGTAATTTTTGTAAAAACAGAATACAGCAAAATGATTTTTTAAGGTTGCTTTGCAACTGCTCGGTCGTGTAGCGACCACTATAACCCTTTAACTTGGGGTAACGGTGTAGGAACAATACTAACACCATACATAAACATCCATGCCGTGTCGGGATTCGAACCCGCGACCCTTCAAGCCAAGGCAGCTAAGGCCCTTCAGCCTTAGCGACCTCGGCTCTCCAGGACGACAAAATGAATTTTATAAGCTGTGTGGTCGTTAGCCGCTGGGATATACAATGTAATCACCATACGCCCCTGCATCTTTAACAGTGCAATTTGCACCATCCGTAGGAAACGTTTGAAGAAAAAAATTGGAGCCGTTTTTTTAGAAAATGGCTTGTGGATGTTTTTGCAAATACGGAATTTTGAGCTCATTTTCACAGAAAACTTTTGAGTTTTCGAGAAACTTTATAAGACATCATTTCAAGCACGTGTACTTGTAAATTAAATAATGATAACAAATCACTGCTAATGTAAATATTAACGACGTGAGAAAGTCAAAAAATTTCACTTTTGTAATTTTTGAAAAAGCAAATGAATAGAGCAGAGTGGCGTTTATGTCATCTTATACAGTACATTCAGTACAATCTCTACAAAAGTTTAAAGAAAAAATTGGAGCCGTTTTCGAGAAAATCTAATTTTTGTTATTTTTTAATATAACACATATTGCACGGAATATTACGCGAAAACTACTCAAATTTTTAAAAAACGTGCATTGCCTTGATGAAAGAACTAATTATGCAGAAAAAAAATACATGAACGAAAAATCTTTATCTTCAATTTTGTAGTTGTACGAAGACGCTGCAAGAAATCCAAACTTTTGCAGTTTTCGAAAATTCAGAGTTGACAATGAAAATCGGACCTGTGCTGCCTTTATAAGCACATATCACTCTGTTATTATAAGAAATTTAGAGAAAAATTGGGAGCCATTTTTGAAAAAAGTTTGAAAATATCCCACTGCTTCATGTAAAGTACGCCCAAAGATTAATGAATATTTTTCAAAATCGCAGAGCTCCGAGTGATGCCACACTGACAGGTTATAAAAAAAATATTTATTTATTCATGGCCGTTTTGCAACAACTGAGCCAAGCGACCACGAATATCAATTTAGAATTTACACAAGGTTTCCAATTATTCCATTACACAATTATATACAGCTCATACAAACATGAAATTGTAATGAAGTGTCAATTTTGGGGTGATTTACATCATTGAGATGGGTACACATTTTTATTGATTTACAATTCATATGCCTTTGATATTAATAACACGTTTGAAGGGTTGCACTGGATGAGATGTAGGTAAAGGATGGTCTTTATATTAAGGTGTCTATTTTTGAGATTTTTAAAGTTGTAACACTTTTATACATGCTTCTGGGGAGAAGAAGGAATTAAAAAAAGAATATTTTAAGTTCAAGGAGTGTCTTATACGGGCTAGTTCATGGCACTCCAGAATAATATGGAATGTAGACACTTGGGCTTCACATTTAGGACAGGGTAATGGGTCAGTTAATTGTTTTATTACGTGAATGTGGGAGAGATTAAAGTAACCGATACGTACTCTGGTAATTTGGACTTGTTTGAATCTAGTGAGTTGGAGATTAGGGAGGCGGGTTCGATAATCGATTTCCTTACGAGGTGAAGTTTGGGGAAGGTAGTCAGCCATTTTGCATTCCACTGTTTCGTAACCGTATTTTTAAGGTATGCTTTGATATCGGAATAAACTCCCTTCACACTGTTGTCCGTTGTTTGTAATGAAGTTGCTTCTTTAGCCGCTTTATCTGCTTTTTCATTGCGTATTATACCTTTATGTGCTGGAATCCAAACAATAGAGACGAAAGTGCCATTGTTTATTTAGGTAGATAAAAGTTCTATTCTTTTGATTTTGGGATTTTTAGATAATCTGTTGACGGTTGCATTTAACGTAGCCAAAGAGTCAGTAAATCACTATTTTTCGGTTTTCTCCATTTTGGGAGACTAGGGTTTTCAGAATGGCCCAGGCTTCGCAAGAGAAGCTAGAAAAATATTTCGGTAACCTGAATTTGAAGGTATTGCGAGGGGTTGTGGAAACAGTTGCACAACCCGTTTTGTTTTCATATTTGATCCATACGTATACACTTTTTCTAAATCATGGTAGTCTTCATAAAGAGAATTCAGATGGGATATAACATTTTTTGGAGAGATTAAGGATTTTGGAATCTGTGCAATCATTATATTAACCTCAGGTTTAAAGGATTGCTGGGGCGATGGGGTGAATCTTTCTCTGTAGAATGTGAGGGGTTTCAATATTCGTCTTGATAAGTTGGAATTCTTTCCCTAAGTGATTTTGGATACTTCACATGGACTGAATGGTAATCTGTTTTAAAATGGCTGAAGATATATTTGAAGATCGGATTAGTTGAAGAATTTAAAGTTGAGTAGCCAGTTTTTAGGCATTTGTTTACGTTGCAAATCGAGGTGGACTGAGTAATCCTGCTTCTACAATAAGGCTGTTGATAGGGCTTCACTTAGTCTTATTCGACATGTTGAATTTATAATAGGGTCCAGCGTCTGTTGTGTAGATTTGTTGGCTGAGCTATAGATAACAGCTCCATAATCTAGTTTGGCTTAAATAATAGAACGATAAGTAGTAAACAGTTCCACTCTGCTACCCATTTTCGATATGCTAATATCTTCAATAGGTTCAGACTGGATTTGCATTGGGTCTTTAGCAGGAAAAGGTGGTTCTTCCGTATGTGCTTTTGGTCGAAGGTCATGTCCAAGATTTTACAAGAATACGTTCTACGTATTTGGTGGTCGCCAATAAAGAGGGCAGGACTTTCATTTAAACTTTTTGACCTTCTAGAGATGATAGTGAATTCCGATTTAGCTCTTGAAAGGGAGAAACCAAAACAACTTGCCCATGTTTGAATTTTGTTCACGTTTTCTTGGATTATTTTAGTTTGTTATGCGGAGATCTTTACCGCAGCATACAGAAATATCAGCGAAGAAAAATAATTAACTTGGAGCTTCCATGATACTACTTATTTCAGTAATTGCGATTAAAAACAGGAGGCCACTAATAACAGAACCCTGAAGGAAGCCATTCACCATTTCCCTGCATGTTGATATTTTGTCAAACATGCGTACAAGCAGATATCTGTGTTATAGAAAATTTTTCAAAAAAGCCAATAAGTTACGTTTAATTTTCAAAAAAGCAAAATAAGTTTACTTCATTGAGATGAGATTACTTAGTAGTAGAGGATTAAAAATTATTTTGTTAGCACTCTCAATATAATGCGAAACAACAATTGCATGTTGGGTAAGGGCTAGTGCATCACACATTTCTGTGTTGATGCTTATTTGATGGTCGTTGGTTGATCTATGTTCTCGAAATCCAGTTTAGAAAGGAGATAGCAAGTTTCTTGTTTCTAGGAGCCATCTGAGACGGTTGCCAACTATTTTTACTTTCTCGTATACGTACGTATATACGGAGTAATATACGTACTAAAGAGAAAGTTATGTAAAGCTGCGCGAAAAAACGACGGATTTTCGGCGGAAAAAATTCAATACTGGGCTCTGGTAACGAAAATGTGCATAAAACCAGTTGCTAAATTAAGAGAAAAAATCCTCTAACACGTGGTGTGGTCAGAATCCCTGTTTTGTGGGTCCTTGATGCCGAAAAACCAATTGGAAGCAAAACGTCCGTCCGTCCGTCCGTCCGTCCGTCCGTCTGTCCGTCCGTCCGTCTGTCTGTCCGTCTGTCCATCAGTCTGTGAACACTACTAGCTAAAAAGTTTGATTTATTTCCGCCGTCTTCCTGCAACTACAAAAGTACGAATAGGGATTTTTCCTTCAAATGAAATTGGTTGCTCGTAATCAGTTCTTTTAACAAGGTCATGTAGATTTTTTTGAAAGTTTTTGTAATTTTCGTGCAATAGGGCGTGCAATAATTGCAATAATAATCTACAGGTGCTTCAGAATGGCACAGAATTTCTCGCAGACGAATGGCAAGGTCTTCCTCCATTCTCTGGCCAGCTGCCATTTATCGTCACCGAAAGTACATTTTCTTGACGTTTTCTTAACCTTTTGGGTAACTGATTAGAAGAGATAAAAATTAAAGAAGAGTAAAATCTCGTCCAAAATAGAAATGATCATTGAAAATTTTGAAGCAATTTTTGAAAAAATGGTGATTAAGCATTACTGTAAGTACAAAATTTGGAGCTCTTTTTCACAGGAATCTATTGAGTTTTCGGAAAACGTCATTTGACGTTCTTTGAAGCACTTCCACTCAGAAATGTAATAATGTATACAAACCGATGGAAATGTGTATATTAACGGCGTGAGAAATATTTAAAAAATTACAATTGTGTGATTTTTGAAAAAACAAAAGAATACACGAAAATTAACTGTATGTCATATTAAACAGTGCAATTAGCACTATCTATTGGAGAAATTTGAAGAAAAAATTTGGAGCCATTTTTAAGAAAATGGCGTTTGAGGTAAGTCTGAAAATTCATAGGGTTGATTAGGCCCTACAACTTTATAGAAAATACCAAAAATGTAAAGAAAAAATTTGGAGCCGTTTTTGAGATAATCATGTTTTAGTCATTTTTTAAAATTTCATATATTGAACGCTCTATTGCACAAAAACTACTAAAATTTTCAAAAAAGTCTACATGACCATAATGAAAGAACTATTTATGGGATACAAATTTCATTTGATTGAAAAATCTGTCTTCAATTTTAAAATTGTAGGAAGACCTCCCCAAAAATTCACTTTTGAAATTTTCGAAAATTCAGAGTTAATCGTGAAAATGGGACCTACGCCACCTTTGTAAGTGTATTTTACTGTATTCTTACAAGAAATTGAAAGAAAATATTTGGAGCCGTTTTTGAGAAAATTTTGAAAATATTCAGGGTTTTACGTAAAGTACCCCCAAATTTTAAAGAATGTTTTTCAAAATTTCAAAGCTTTAACTAGAGCCAGATAAACAGGGGTTGCATAATCATTTACTAAAGGATGATTCACAGTTATTGCTATAATTGTTGGCGAATGAAACTGCCAAATCATTGCAGATGTCTTGAGAGCCACTATACTTTGTTTCATTTTCATCTTCTAATGTTGGAGGTAATCTAGTTGAATGTCTTGGCCTTTGTTGGTGTTGGAGGTTGCTAGTTGAAAGTTGATTAGCCACTAATTGATTTTATATTATGCCAGATTGTTGGGGACAGAATTTGACCCGTATATATAGGTGTAAATAGGTGTAAAATTTTTAAAAGATTGTAGCATAGCAATTGTAAGAGTTAAGCGGGCTTTAGCTCTAGCCTTTTTATATGCTCAGTTTTATCGATTTAAATTTCTTATATTTTCTAAATGCTTTCTTTTTTCTTTGATGGCTAACGTGCAATTTTCATTTCACAATGGGACCTGGCGGTTCCGGATAATCCCCGAAGATTAGAGATTGCCGATTGGGCAGCTGATTTAATTATATCTGTAAAGGCCTGGATGATATGGTTAGTCTGATCTGGTGGCCACTCATTTATATCAGGAAGTTTATTGATGGTATTATCTATAGATGATTGAAATAAGGTCCAGTTTACATTGGTATTAATCCACTTCTGGCAAGTGTGAGTAATAAAGAATGGGTGAAAATCAGAGAGGTGAATAAAGAAAGGGTAATAATCGCTGTCATAAAGATCATTACTAGATAACCAAGAAATACGAGTTGCAATTTCGTTGAATGAAAATATGAAATTAATAACACTGCCTTTTGCATATCTAGTCAAGAAATACGTATCATTGCCCGTATTATGAAGAATAATATCATCATTCTTGTCTATCCATTCCTCAATGATTCTACCTCTACGATCTGTACTAGAAGATCCCCACAGTACGGTGTGGGTATTAAAATTTCCCAGGATGATAAATGGTTTAGGGAGTTGCTTAACTATGTCATCAAGTTGAGTGATGTTAATGTCTTGACTGTTAGGTAAACATAGGTTAAAAACAGTAACAGGGAAATTAATTTTAAAACTAATTGCAGTTACTTCTAGATGCGTTTGAAGAGGAACATTATGTAAGAAAAATTCTGGTTTAGTACTCGTATAAATTGCAACGCCACCACTCGCAATGTTGGAATTATTTCTATTAGAATATGCAAATTTGTATCTCATCAATGAGCCACAATTTTGAAATTTAAAATTTGTTTCTTGAAAGCAGATTATTTTTGGTTTGAATTTGTTAATGAGAAGCTTGATGAAGGGTTTTCTTGCAAAAAAGGACATTACAATTCCATTGTAAAACTCCATTGTAACTAGCTAAATTAGTTAATTTTGTGTTATCTTAAAAAAATAGCGGCAAGAAGGGAGAGGATTGGATCAGTGCTCTTCTGAATCTTGTTCCTTAGCCTTAACTTTTTCATCCATATCTGCATCAAGTTTTTTGATAATTCTCAAGCATCTATTTTTCACACCACGGTTTGGTAAGTTTTGGTGAACAGCTTTTAACATTGCTGTTATTAAAGCTGCAAAATTATCTGTGAATTCTCTGGCAATTGTTGCAGTACAGTTATTACCCTTCGTTCTGTCAAAGAAACTTTGGAGTTGATGTAGATTTAGTGGGTAATGAACATTGGGAGATTCTAAGATAGTTTTAGTATTGGACCACGACTAATCGTCAACATTTTCAGAAGAGGTTTTAGTTTTTTTCTTAATTTTGGAGCGTAGTTTCTGTATTTTCAGTAGTTTTATCTTCAATGTCAGAGGTCTCCGAGTTAATGTCTGGAAGTTCATTCTCGCTATCTGATCGGTTGCTAATCAGTGGTTGCTAATCAGTTCTGTATTCGAGCTTCTCTCTAATCTAATTCGACGGTCTCTTTAATCTGATGGGGTTGCAGGAAAGGTCAACGTCCATTGAGTTTTCTTTTGAGGCAACTTGGTTGCTCGCGGCTGGCCCAAGGGTAGGGATGGTGGGTACAGGGAGGAAACTATCAAGAGCAAGGTTGAGGCTAGAACCTTTGTTCGCCTTATCGCTTTCGAGAAGTGTACGCTCAAATGCTGTGGGAGAAACAGTATTAGAATTATCGAAAATCTCATTAGTTGATTCTATAATATCTACTTCTGTAGGATTATGTAGGATATAAGTTAATTGGGAGTTACATGGATTTTGGCAGTTTTTAGCTCTGTAGCCCTGATTTTTACACAGAAAAATTGAAACATCAGGAGTTACATATCTCTAATGGGGAACATTATGTATAAACACTTGAAATGATTCAGGTAATTTATACTCATCGTCCGGTGAAACAAATGTTTGGTGGCGAAAACTGAGGATGTGGCTCAAGTTGGGTTATTAAATCCAGCACGAAGGAAGGTTAACGGTACTACAGTTCTGACACCGAATGTTAATAATTTTTCTTCAATCACTTTATGTGGGATACTTGAACAAACATTTTATAGAATAATTCTTTTGTTCATGGAAATTAATGGTCTTATGGAGAAAACGTGATTAGATACAACGATGTTCTTAAGGTTATACACTAGATCATCTGCGATTTCCTTGCTGGATAGGTACACACATAGTCTGTTCGATATTTTTGAAGCAAGCTTAATATGAGAGGAGTTAGCTTTAGGTGATAACTTTTCAATGAATTCTACAATTGGCGCACTATTTGACGAGTCTATCATGGTAGCATTTTCTTTCTTGGAAAAGAGAGATTTCATAGTAACTTAAGCGTAATTAATAGTAGTCTTACTGTTCTGGTCTCCTGAAAATTGAACTTGGGAGGGCTCCATGATGGTCACGAAAAGACAGGTTTAAATTATAATTCTTCTTGCATTAAATCAAGTTTTCCGAAAGATATTTTCCATCCCCCTTAAATTCAAAGAGTAACACATACATATATTCCAAATTTTATTTTTATTTAAGATGTATTTTTCAAGTACATACTATATCTTATTTTTAAACATTATTTTATATATATATATATATATATATATATATATATATATATATATATATATATATTGTGACATACCGATATGTGGGTCATTTTTATGGCATTAAAAGTGACGGCGTGGCTAGTCAGATTTGAAAACGATTTGGGGATTGGTTGGAGAGAGCAACGATAGTCTACTACTGCGGAAGTATGTCTGATTTTTTGAGACAAAACAGTAGAAAAGGGAAGCCGAGGTCTGGAGGGCTGAGCAGTAATAAAAAGATACACATTCTTTCATATGTCGTGACGCTGTGCGGATCGCTCGCGGATAGATAATTTGTGTAATTGGAACTTGTAATTTTTCATGAGATTGAGGAACGTTGGACTCCGAATAATTTACAGTGTGTTTCAACGAAAAGGAGATCTTCATCGTTTTCTTTACTTTACCCAGCTTTCATTTTTGCCGCTAGCGTTATTCACCGAAAGGCTGACATGTTTGCCGTCAATCGACTTTTCGGTATCAGAGACCCATAAAACATGGATTCTGACTACACAACGTATTAGAGGAGTAATTATATATATATATATATATATATATATGTATATATATATATATATATATATATATATATATATATATATGTATCTTACGAGGTAGGGTCAAAAAGTTCCCGGAATGGTCGCTTACAGTCAAGTATTTGTTAGCTGAAAGGGAAATTTTTGTTTGTGAGGTTGGCATAACTGGTAGTGAATGTGCTTTTGAGGTTAGCAGGCAGTTGTAGTTGGTTCCGTGCGTTCGGTGTTTAATATTGTAGATCGTAGTTTCTTTCTTTCGTCGGATTGTGCAATGTCGTCATTAGAGCAGCGTGGCAATATTAAATTCTGTGTGTTGCTGGAGAAATCACCCTCGGAGACTCTTGAGATGCTAAAAAAAGCATACGGAAATTCTGCGATGAAGAAAACAGCAGTTTACGAGTGGCATAAGCGTTTTCGCGACGGTCGCACAACAATTGAAGATGACGTTCGGACGGCCTTCCACTTCCACTACGACACAACCATCAATACTATTGCCTCTGAAGTTGGTATTTCACATGGGAGTGTTCACAGCATTCTTCATAATGACTTGAACATGCATCGTGTTTGCTTGCACATTGTTCCAAAAATGTTATCCCCTGAGCAAAAGGAAATGAGAGTGACCATGTCCAGGGACTTGATTGAAATGGCTGATGCAGATGACAGCTTCCTGCGCAAAATTGTTACAGGTGATGAGACATGGTGCTTTCTTTACGACCCTCAGACAAAACGGCAGTCCGCTGAATGGAAGTCAAAAACTTCACCAAGAAAACAAAAATTTCGCTTGGACAGAAGCCGGGGTAAGGTGATGTTGGAGGTGTTTTTTGATTACCGTGGAGTGATTCATTATGAATTTATTCCTGAAGGGAGAACAGTAAATAAAGAATTGTACACAGAGATCTTAAAACGGCTACGAGATGCAATTCGACGAAAACGACCTGAAAAATGGGCAGAGAATGACTGGTGTTTGTTGCACGACAATGCCCCAGCACATCGATCCCTAATGGTGAAACAATACCTTGCCAAGAATAATGTTACCACTCTGGAACATCCTCCATATTCTCCCGATCTCGCACCACCAGATTTCTACCTGTTTCCAAGGTTAAAAATGGCATTGAAGGGACATCGTTTTGCTGATTCGTCAGAGGTGATTGAAAATGCGACGGAGCGGCTGAAGGAACTTTCAAAAAACGGCTTTCAAGAGTGTTTCCAACAATTATATGAACGGTGGAATAAATGTGTAGATGCAGGAGGAGAGTATTTTGAAGGGAAATAATGTAAGAATGTTATAAATATTTTTAATAAATTTTTAATAACCAATTCCGGGTACTTTTTGACCCTACTTCATTTTTAAACATTATATATATATATATATATATATATATATATATATATATATATATACATATATATATATGTCGAAAATTCGCACTTTTCATTTAATTAGAATTTATAATAAAATATGTAAAATACTCAATCCATACGAGATATCCGCAGGTAATAACTGCTTTTTTTTGTCTTCATGATTTTTAAAGCTTTTGAAACTCTTTATTAAACGGAAAGGATTTGTGAGTAGTTTAAATGGTTTTTCATTACTGTCTGTTCTTTGTTGCTTAAAAACTAATAACTTTTATTCGCTCAAATGGGTAATGTACGTCACTTGTATTTTGCATGATTATTTCCGTACATGATTTATCAGTTATGAATTGCAGATAAATGCACTTACTACATCTACTAATTTTATGGCATTGGCTAGTGATGTATGACAATTGATATTGGAATTATATCCCTTTGTGCAGTTAGACTAAGTATTTGAATTTTCTCTGAAGACATTAATCAATAATAAAACTATCTCAGCTTTCACATCAGGAATATAGAGGGTGATTCATCTTTGCTTATTTTATGGAAAATATATGAGTCCAAACGATGTGTATTAGAAACTAAAATTTCTTCTAGAGACACTTCTATTATAGCTTACTTCTCTAGCTAATAATAAAGATTTTGGATTCGTTCAGCCTCGAGATGAACCTCTTTTTACTTAAAATAAACAAGAATGAAGTCGGAAAATTCATTTCAAACCTTAATTATTCAATTATTCTCTGTTCTGTCATCAGTCCACGCTGTATTTTCGATGTACTCTTGAGATATTTTCCTCGATTCAGTGATCCATTTCGTCTCGTGCTTCCTGCAAAGAGTAATTCCTGCGGGAATCAACGTGCACTTCTGACGTGAAATATTGTGGAATTACCCATAACCCTTCTGCTCACCCTACTCGATAAAAAACGACACCCTCGTGTTTGTTTTACAAATAAGAATTAATCCTGCTATAGTGTTGTAAACTAGTGTATCACCCTGTATAGGTTCCGTTGGCTTGACGAGTGAATAAAGATTAGTTAGGAGACTCCCCGGGATTTTAGTAGTGTGCCACCTGCACGATCGGGGCCAGTAAGGTGATAGCGTCTCGAGATAAAACCGATGTAATGCTAAGGTCGCAGGCGGACGCAAGGCGAGGGCGAAGGCAGAAACGATATCGTACATAAAGGCAGTCACATCACCTCATTGCGCTTTAGTTTGCTTCATGAGAACGGCAGCCGGCTCTTTCAGCATGAAGACGTGGTGTGCTGTAGTTCTCGGTTTGCTTTTAGCTTCAGCAGGTAATTATAGTGCAAGGTAGTACAATGCTCCAGGAAAGTCTCTCCGCAGCGGCATCTTGCTGGTGAGAGTGCTAGGAACAGAAATAAGGTTGGTAGCACGAGCTGCAGCTTGAAACAAAAGTAAAACGTAAATTGCTTACTCACTACAAGCATATGCTGGATGTGTCAATCACAACAGTGATCTCATTGCTACCAACACAAAGCCAATTTTTAATAGAAGACTCTGATGCTGCTCGGTGCAGAGAGTGTTTCTTGGCGCACTGTATGTCCCTCAAAAATGGGAGTAGAGATGTAAGAGGATATTCATTGTTAAGAAAATTTTTATTTGAAAGCTTTGATTATCGTCTCACCATTCTATTGGGTGGTGCTATTCAGTGGGGTGCTAAATAGTGTGTGAGTGAAAATCCAACTCAAGAGAGTCATGCCTTCTGTATCCTTGTATATCTATAAAGAAATCGTTACTTGTGTAAACGAGATTTTATAATGATGAATAAGTGGTATTTGTCAGAGATGTTCTGTCTCGGAGTTCACGATATTTTAAATTTTTCATTTGAATCAGCATTGCAATTTTGTAATGGTGGTGTGGAAATCATAAATGGGAAATAGGAATGGAACTTCATTTAGTAGAATATCTTACTTTCACATTACAATGTTCTATGTTTACCGCGTCTATGAAACTTGTTATACTGAGGTAAAATAATAATTATAACGTATTCATTTAGGTTTCATTTCTCAAACATTTACATCACAATTTCTGATGTTGCCATGATGTTAAATTGATACCACCAAATGCCAGTTATCAATTTTCGAACAAACAATGACGACGCTAATTATCTTTCACATGAAAAATAATTAGTTTTTTCAACAATTATAAGTATATATTTTCTGATTATTATGATAAAGTTTCAGCGCAACACAAGCATCTGGAGTCGAACAGAATGATGGAAGATCACTTCACTTCCCAGTCATCGCGTAACACGACTCGGATGGACATCGCCCCAGCAACAGCTTCGAGTACGTCTGACGCTCTCCATGTACCGGTTGGCCAAGAACCGTGGAAGTCATCATTGCCGATGGCATTCGGCCGCGACCCGGGTATCATCAGCAATGACGCGGACTGTACGGGAGTGGACAAAGGTAGTCAGAAATGCGATAGTGAAAACGGAGTCAGTAATGGTGATCTCAGCCCAGTGTTGACAAATGTTGCTCCCAGCAATCGCCCAGCGAAATTTTCCTATGCGAAACCTTCAGGTTCATTTCACGATTCACTTCCCTCAATGTCTTCAGCTGTCCAACGTTTGTTTGGTGTCTCAAATGTCCATAACGCTACCCTACCTCCATCTTTGTTCAAACTCTTCAATAACTCTAATGCTGCTCAAGTTCTACCTTCGTTCAGTCCCTCCAATATTCTGAACGCTGCTCAGGGTCAACATTTGCCTGGCGCTTCCAATATTCCTCAAGACGCCCAAGGTATACATACTCCCAGTACCTCCAATATTCCCCAAGACGCCCAAGGTATACATACTCCCAGCACCTCCAATATTCCCCAAGACGCCCAAGGTATACATACTCCTAGCGCCTCCAATATTCCCCAAGACGCTCAAGGTATACATACTCCCAGTGCCTCCAATATTCCCCAAGACGCCCAAGATATACATACTCTTAGGGCCTCCTCCTAGCGCCTCCAATATTCCCCAAGATGCCCAAGGTATACATACTCCCAGCGCCTCCAATATTCCCCAAGACGCCCAAGGTATACATACTCCTAGCGCCTCCAATATTCCCCAAGACGCCCAAGGTATACATACTCCTAGCGCCTCCAATATTCCCCAAGACGCCCAAGGTATACATACTCCCAGCGCCTCCAATATTCCCCAAGACGCCCAAGGTATACATACTCCTAGCGCCTCCAATATTCCCCAAGACGCCCAAGGTATACATACTCCTAGCGCCTCCAATATTCCCCCAGACGCCCAAGGTATACATACTCCCATCGCCTCCAATATTCCCCAAGACGCCCAAGGTATACATACTCCTAGCGCCTCCAATATTCCCCAAGACGCCCAAGGTATACATACTCCTAGCGCCTCCAATATTCCCCCAGACGCCCAAGGTATACATACTCCCGTCGCCTCCAATTTTCAGTGGGTTGCGCAAGCTCTACCCAAGTCCGATGCCTCCACTACTCTCTCTCCTGAAAAAACTCGAAGTTTGTTGCCAAGCGCTTCCGATCTTATCCACGTTGCCAAAGAACTAATTTTACCAGGCTCCACCGTTTTTGAAGCCCTAATTGCCCCTTTCATATCTAATTCCTATGGCATCTTCCGTAATGTACCTGACAACGCTCAAAACTCAAATACCAAAACTGTTCCTGGTGCTACGGACATCTCCGACCATCAACAAATTTCCGACGTTGATAAAGTTTCCAACATATTTTCCACTTTGGCTCCCTTTGCTTCTCAGCCCCTACGCACCCAAAATATTCACAACATAAGCAGTCCCCCTGAAACGCCAACTGATTTAAATAACCCAGAAGTCACCCAAGGTACACATGCACCTAGCGCGTCCAGTTCTCAGCAGGTTGCCCAAGCTCTACCCAAGCCCGATACCTCCACTATTCGTCCTAATGGACAAGCTCAAAGTTTGTCTGGCGCAACCAATGCTTTCCACGCTGTTCGAGATTTCCATATACCTGGCTCCACCATTACTGAAGCCATATTTGCCCCCTTCATATCTCTTTCTCCCCATCATCAGTCCCAACCTTATTCCCAATACGAATTTTATGACAATAACACTCTCGAACACTCAAATAACAATAATGTTCCTGATGCTGGCGCTATCTCCAACCATCATCAAATATCCGACGTTGCTAACAATTCCATGAGAATTTCAGATGAATATGAACCCTTTGAGCTTCGCACCCTAAACAATTCTAGGGAAAGCAGTCCCCCTGAAAAGCCAAATTATATTTCTTATTTGCTCTCTCCCAGTATCTCTGAGTCTCTCGACGTTGTCGGTCACCCTGAGGCCTCAAATGCCTCCTACAATTTAGGCGAACCCGTCTCTAAACCCTACGTCTTTCCTGAGATGCCCGATCCCTCCGACAACCCTGAAATTCTGGACTCCCTCCCTACTCCCGACAATCCTAATATCCTTGCCATCCCCGACGACCCCAGAGGCGATGTGCTCTGGGCTCCAGATGATCCCGATACTTCCGATGACAACGATGCTCCTGACGACGATGGCTACTTCCCTGGCGCCCTTGGAGAGTCCGGCTCCCTTGCTCAAGATTCTCCCAAAATTCCCGACGCCCCCGAAGGCACGGAAAGTATCCAATTCGGCAAACAGCAGAACACGGTCGATAGTACTGTCTCGCGGGAGGATGGTTCTCTCTACCCTGCGATTCGTGTAGAACGCGTGACTACCGTCGACATCACTTTTCCTTTCGAATCGATAGTTCTCACTTTTCCTCGCCTTTTCACTATTTTTTTGAAGAATACGAGTAAAAAAGCACCCAATCGAGCAAAAAGAAGAATGGTTTCTCCCATGGGAATGGCAGAGATGGATTTCTCAGCCATACAAGGACTACAATATTTTCCCGAAGAACCTCCGTTTGAACCGGAAGTGAGTCCGGCAAAAGTGTTTCATCAGATAGGATATAGCTCTGTGGTTTCTCTGGATAAATACAACCTCAAAGACGATTCGAAAAACAAGAAAAATAGTTTAGCCAATTCTTTCGGTATGCGTTACTCACGACTGTCCAACAGGCGCGCGGAAGATATCGATTCGCAACGGTTGATAGATAGGTTAAAATCCGCGTCGCGGGCGCGGAAGATGGACTTGGTACCTGAACAAAAGGTCAAAGGCAAAAAGAGAGGTTATCCTCGCAAGTTTTAGTATCAACCAGATTCATTATACCCATTAATGTCAATTTTGAAATTTAGCAGTACCAGTTATCGAACTGATATACAATATCAGAAAGAGGCTTAAGTTTCTAGTAATAAATAATTTTAATTCACGATTAGTGCCGAAATTATTTTCATATCGTTGTGAAAGATCCGCGTACCTAATGTTTAATAAACAATGAAGGTTTAAATTCTTTTATAAGATTCTACGTTATTTAAGGATTGTTAAACCAATATTTATGATAATAGAATTTTTGGATAAGTGATCAGCAAGGAGCAATGACATTTTCGAATATAAACAGTTTTAAAAGTTGTATGAAAGTGTGTGTAACATGATTAGTGATATATTCCCAATGTACAATAAATATAAATGTAATAAACAAAACAGTAATTTATTTTATTGATCGAATTTCAATGATTGCCAAAAGCAATACCTTTCAATAAATACCAATAGCAACATTTATTAGTTAGATTTGATATTCTACAAGATGTTTGGTTTAATTAATGAATTAATCATGCCTGCCAATAATTACACTATTATTTGATTTACTTTCAAGGAAATATAAATGAAATTATGTAAATTACTGTGTGAATATTATTATTAAATTTATTACTGTAATAACTGCATTATTATTGTTTAAACAACGTCAATACGGGAAATTCTTGTTTAAAAATAGTAGGTGAAAACTACATACATTAATGGTACAATGAAGTGCTTACTAGCAGAGTTTACGGTCCCCACAATAAGCTCAATCTGACATAAAACACACTGTCGCCAACAGATGGGCTGGTCTCTCACAAGTC
Source organism: Teleogryllus occipitalis (assembly GCA_011170035.1). Classification (NCBI taxonomy): domain Eukaryota; kingdom Metazoa; phylum Arthropoda; class Insecta; order Orthoptera; family Gryllidae; genus Teleogryllus; species Teleogryllus occipitalis. The sequence continues at coordinate 21,988 of BLKR01010152.1, forward strand.
CAGGGCCTGTTTGGAACTGTCTTCTAATTGCTGATAGAACTACATTTGGATTCATCTCTGTTTCGAGAGGAAAGCTTGGCAAAACCTAATAAAAAATTAGAGTTGCCCGTAACTGCCTTAAGTGTGCTCTTAATTCTACATTGTGCTTATATAGAATAAATTCGTAAACAAATGTATTAAGTGTTGCAAAATTGCTAAGGAATTATATCATTTTAATTTTATCGTTCATTGTTTAATATTTGTGATGACTTTTGTGAAAATGTGATGATTTTTACTAAATAACGAATACGTTCAAAAGCATGTGTGTACGTAAATGCATTACTATTACTAGTATTTTTTTACTTACTATTTATTGTTATTACTAACAACAAAATTTTGGCCTTATGTTTTGTACTAATATTGAACACATTTTGATTTATATGTTTTCTATTAATATTCCATGAGTCTTTCTATCGAAAAGAAACTACATTAGCAAATTTACGGGATTTCTGTCTCGAATGTATTTCTCTTCTACAAACAAGTTCTTCCCCGGGTATGGTGCCTTGATTTACGCGTGCGTGTGGCCAGCATTGGCGATCCATGCGCGTTTCTTATGAGGAGAAAAGAAGTCAAATCCAAATACTAGTACAGTAAATTTAAGGTACCATTTAAAATCACATACAATGTCAATTAAATTGGACAAAACTTGTAAATTTTCATAGATATGCGTGGCCTAAAACAAGAGAAGGGTCAACATTTCTGTGCCTCCTTGTCAACCAAACTTTTTATTTACACGTGACATTTTACTAGTGAACACTTTTTTCCGTGAGATTTTGAAATTATTTTATGGCAGTTGTAGAAGTGATCTTCTTCCTCGTGGTATTCTCTCGGACCAATTCGATTATTTTTTCACATTTCCGCTGTTTTTGTTGTTTTTTTTTCAATTTTGGAATTTTGACGTATTTTAAAGGGTTTCTATGGGGGTTTGAGCCTAATTAGCCCATTTCAAGGGTAGCTTGTAAGCTATATTCATGTTTTTCTGCCGTTACACTGTCGGTTTTAGTAACAATGAACATTTTTCATTTTTTCGTAGTTTTGGGAAAATCTAAGAATTTTTCATGTATTTCGTTCCATATTTGTATAAATACACTTAACATTTTTTCATAAAGTTTATAAAATGACTTGTCAAAACGCGTTCAATGTCACATGATCGTTATTTTTTTAACCATATTACGGCGATGAATATTGACTTTAATTATTCTTGCAATTTTCTATAGATGAAAAAGATGTTTTTAGACTTCGATTCTCTGTTTTAGACGCCAAAAATAGGCTCTGGTTTTAAAAAAATAGTGAAAATAAGCTATATTTATATATTTGTATTTTATGTATATTTGGCAGTATAAAATAACGCAATTTTTTCTAGATTGTTTATTTTACTTCAAATTGTTGTATTAAAAACATGAACAAGATTTAAAATAGAAGAAACACATGGAAAAATGAAATGCTATGCTAAACGTTGTAAACATCGCATTCAAACACACCAAACACTGATTCTTTTTTACTCACAATCTTTTTATACAATAAAAGTTATATTTCTAATTTCACACTTGCGACTGGTGCATATTTTAATATTGAAATAGCAATACATTTATTTTTCTCTTTTCTGATGCACAGCAAAGCCAGAGTACTACACATTTTTTTATTTAATTCAGTTTCAGTCCGAATTTCTTCACGGAGAAATGAGTTCACTGTTTCAATTGCAGACCCAGAAGTTTCGGAGATTTGATTCACTGTTTCAATTGCAACGAACAGGCATTATTAGTCTTTTACTGGAAGAATAAGGACTTTTAGGCATATATTTTGTTCCGTGATATTGTAAAATCTTGGAAGAAGTTCATAATTCGTTTCGAGTGTTTGTCAGAAGAATAAAATTTTTAAATTTATATAAGACTAGCTATTGATTATTGTTTATATTGCATATATATATATATATATATATATATATATATATATATATATATATATGCACCTCAACAATTTCAGACAGACAACACTTACGAAATGCTATATATCGTATATTGTAAATGCGAGGCACGTCCAGAAAGTAAGTTCCGTTTGGTAATAAAATTTAATTGTGTACAGATACAGAAAATTTATTTATTGCACAAAATTCTACAACTCTTAAACTACTTTTCCACATAACTGCCGAAATTTTGCAGGCATTTGTCATAGCGTAGCACAAGTTTTTGTATACCTTCTTCATAGAAATTTGCCGCCTGTGTCTTCAACCAGTTGGAAACAGTTTCTTTCAGCTCGTCGTCATTGTTGAAGTGTTGACCGCCAAGGAAAGACTTGAGATGTAAGAACAGATGAAAGTCGCTAGGAGCGAAGTCAGGGCTGTACGGAGGATGGTCAAACACGTCCCAGCCAAATCCCTGTAGGAGGTTTTTCGTCACATTTGCAGTGTGTGGTCGTGCGTTGTCGTGAAGAAAAACACCTTTTGACAGCAATCCTCGGCGCTTATTCTGTATTGCGCGGCGCAATTTCCGAAGTGTCTCGCAATAAGCATCTGCTGTGATTGTTTGACCACGCAGTAAGAAATCAATGAGTAAGATGCCTTTCCAGTCCCAGAACACTGTGCACACCATTTTTCGAGGTGTCAAGATTTGCTGCGGCTTAACCTTTGCTGGGGATGAAGTGTGCCTTCATTCCATTGATTGCCACTTACTTTCAGGGGTGTCGTAAGAAACCCAAGTTTCATCTCCTGTGACTGTCTGTGTCAGAAATTCTTCACCGCTTTCAGCATAACGGGTCAAAAACTGAAGTGCACTACCCATCCGTTTTGTTTTGTGTTGCTCAGTAAGAATCTTTGGTACCCAACGTGAGCAAAGTTTACGAAATTTCAGTTTTCCGGTAACAATTTCATGCATTAGTGATCGTGAAATTTGGGGAAATTCCATAGCGAAAGCACTAATTGTAAACCTTCGGTTTTCCTGGATCTTGTCATCAATCGCGTGAAACAGTTCTTCTGTAACCAAAGATGGACGCCCACTTCGTTCTTCATCGTGCACATCACTACGTCCGTCATTGAACTGTCGGACCCATCTTCTCACCATTGAATCACTCATCGCATTTGGTCCGTAAACATCGCAAATTTGCCGATAAATTTCACTTGGTTTCACTTTCCTCGCATTCAGAAAACGAATCACAGATCTGATTTCACAAACGGCGGGATTTTCAATCAACACCGACATTGTAAACAAGCACAACAAAGCGTACGTGACTGACAGCGATCTCCAAATGCCGCACGTTTCTTCTCAACGAGAAAGTTTCTTCTCCTTGATACAGAGCGTTTACCGAGCATGTGCGGAACTGCGATAGCAGCGCTGCAGCGGAGATAAATTGAAACGGAACTTACTTTCTGGACGTACTTTGTATTTACATCCTTCCGTTTAACAACGTTTCGGAGTTCTTTGTGGCTCAATTATCAGGTAAAATTATTCTTCAGAACATAGAGGGATGTAAATGTTTAGAAAATAAATATTGTCTGAAATTGTTGAGGTGCATGCATAAGCAATAATCTTACAGTCTTATATATGTCTTATATAAATTTAAAAGAAACTTATTTACAAGTGCATTTGCCTAAAAATCCAAAATCTATTTATCACTAATACGTTGGCGTGCTGGAAAGTATGTTTATTTAATTTTAATTTCCAAGTAATTATTATAAACAATTTAAGACTTCTGAATTAAAAGGGAATTATTTTATTTACATACCTCAATAGTTTGAGGAGAGTTTCTACTTAAAAAATGTACTAAGTTCCCAGTATAATCTAGAAAATTCGTCAATTACATATATCATTGAAATATCCATTATATGAGGATGTCCAGACATGTCCGTGCATCAAGCAAATCTCATTCTATACTCACAGCGACATCTACCAGAAAGTCAGCAAACTAAACAAGATTCGCTTGCGCGACATCTGCTGGAGGAATCATGAAATACTTGCACCAGAGCATGGTCTCGTAGAGAGCATACGGCCTCTGGTGACTTCTTGTGCATCTGGTTCGAAATCATGGGAGTAGTTGAATGCCATCAGATGACATAAATTCCATTTATTGGGTGTAATTTCTTAACAGCAGTTTCTAATACAGGTTGTGTTCCGATACCCGTAGAAAACAAAAGGGGGAGGGGGTCAACGAGCCTCCCCAGAATAAATGGGCAAGATAACCGAAGAAATTTATCTATGTAAAGTCACAAACACTTAAAAACTGCGTGTGAGATAAAATGTCGAAAAGTGTGTATTGTACACATTTCCTTAAATTTTTTTATTCCCTACCTTAACCCTGAGTATTCTAAATACAGATGGAAATGAACCTTTTTGGCACGAATCAATAACGAAATATTTGTTCGGGTGTAATAAAAACTATATTCAAAGGCGAATCAGCAATGGGTTTGGAATATTATTCCTCATCGTGCTCTTCGTAGGTCGAATTTAGCCTAGTCTGAAAGAGAATTCTAGCGCGGCCGCTATATTTCTGGTCGGTAGTTTTCGGTGGTTTGTTTTGATTGATTGATTTTTTCGTGTTTCCGGGCGCGTCAACTGCTTTGGTCATTGACTGCTACACTAACTGCCGTTAGTGTAGTGCCTGTTTTTTTTCTCGGCGGTGATCATCCTCCGTCGCTGGATGGCGAGGTCCGGCGCCGACCTACCGTCGGCTAGTGGGGTTACCCCCTAACCAGGACTCTCCCACCAGCGGGACAAGCTCTAAGCTCCCGACCGGTCTCCCGGAATATGTGGAAGTGTAGTGCATGTTAGTGTGTGTGTAAGGGGAGAGGATAGGACAAGGAAGAGGAAGGACAGATCGCGCGCTGTCCGTGTCCCGTTTGGTAGGGTACTGCTGCCTGGTGTTGATCGAAGAAACCACGGAAAACTACCGATCAGAGCAGCCGGCCGCTAGAATTCTCATCCAGACAGCGACTGAATTCGACCTAGCTGAAAAGCTAGTGTCGAAAATCCTGCCGCCGTCAGGACTCGAACCTAGGACCTCCCGGTCAGAGGCGCTGCAGTGACATCAGTTGACGCACTGAGCTACCGCTGGTTTGTGATCTGATCGGTAGTTTACCGTGGTTTGTCCGACGAACATCAAGCGAAAGCCGGAGCAGTACCCTAACAAACTGGTCAAGAACCGCGCGCGACCTTTCCTTCTTTTTCTCACATCGTACACACACACACACACACACACACACACACACACACACACACACACACACACTGATGCACTACATTACCGCACATGCCGGAAGCACAGTTGGGAGCTTAGAGCTTGTCCCGGCTGGGGCGGGGCCCCGCTGGTGGAAGATACCTGTTTGGGCACAATCCCCGCAAGCCGACGTAGATCGGCGCTGAATCTCACCAATCAGCGGGGGCAGGTCACCGCCGCCTCCCGCGATTAAAGAAACATACACTACACTTACAGGACCAATGACCTTAGCCGTTGACGTGCCCAGAATCATCAATTAATCAATTGAACATTCACTATGTTGCTCCTATGGCACAACTGTGACGTAGACCGATACTACAGTAAGCTTTTAACGTGATTTTGGGGAGGCCTGACTATAAGAGAATGCCGGAGTTTCCACAAAGCAGTTACGCATGGGGGCGGTTTCGAATTTTTTGTAAGCACACGATAAACATTGAAAATCGAAACCTTCAGTAAGGGTTCCGAAAGGTTCTAAAAATAGTAGTCATCAAAAATTAAACAATAACTCCTGCCCTAAATAAAGATATTGAAAACAAATGTCGCAATCCCTCCCCTCACCTTCCCTATTGTATGCAATTGTTAAAGTGATTCTTCCTCAACTCTGTAGGCTGGTAGTAAGAGATTTGATCAAAAGTATATTTCGGGTTACAATATGGTTATGATACATGCTTTATTTATTTATTGATTAGTGATTCTGAGCGTGCCGACTAAAGAGGTGACGGTAAACTTCCCCCGCGGGATGACGAGATCCGGCACCAACCTACCCGTCGGCTAGCGGGGATTTTCTACAGCCAGGTATCTCCCACCAGCGGGGCAGCGCCTCAGCCGGGAGAAGTTCCAAGCCCCCGACTGGTCTGCCAGTATGTGTGGTAATTAATTTTTTTTAATGATTTTTATTTCTGGTCTCAGGAAGTTTCTTTTCTTTTTTAGTTTATTTACACTTGCATCAACATCAACGACCATTAGCGACCATAAGCTTTCTTTGTACTTATTTCATTGGCAGAAAATCATTATCCAATCATAAACAATATTTTATCCAAACATTTTTGTTAACTTCTACATCGGCCGATGTTCAATCATTTTCCAACAGTATATTTCTTACTGAACAAGTCTCATGAGTCGTGAAAACGTAGCTTAAGGCTCAGAGTTGCTTTAAATCTTGGAGAGAATCAGTGAGTGTGTAGATTCCGTGTGGTCAATTTCTGAGGTCATTAATATCGTAAGTTTTATGCACATCCCGAGAGGTCGCGGGAACTTGAAATCCGGCACCGACCTAAACGTCGGCTTGAGGATTTTCCCTCTCCAACGAAACACCGTCTGAGCTGGAGCAAGTTCTAGGATCCCGAAATGTGACCTTGGTGTAGTATGTGTGGGTGTAAGTGAAGAGGAAGAGACAATGTTGAGGACGGAAAGATTGCGCGCGGTCTGTACCCCGTTTGTTAAGGTTCTGTTCCAGCACTCGCCACAGATTGATTGGAGAAACCATAAGAAACTACCGAGCAGAGCCGCCGCCCGCTAAAATTCTCCCACAGAGTGTTGAATTCGACCCAGTTATCTGGTTAGGGTATAAAATCAGCAACCGTTGGAACTCTAATCCTAGGCCCCCAATCAACGAAACTGCCACTAGCTAACAGCCGATGCAAATTCTGGAGAACCATATAATAGAAAATAATCAGCCATCCCTCCTCCTCCATCGAGCGAGGTTGGCACTACAAAATAACTTTCTGACCCGTGAACTATTTACAAATCATTATATGACGTAGAAAGTACAATATAATTAAAGGCAGGTGCTCTTTAGACTCATGTTGACCTAGAATAACGATTCAAGAACTGTAATACCTTAATCATGTTTAGAATTTATTCACGGTTACCTAGCAATAAATTCAAAAAGCTTGAATTTACTTTCATCGCTGTATTTACAAAAATGTTCACGTTTTCCTAAATGCAAAATCACTGGCTTCCAACACATCTCAATCTTTTCTCTCTTATACTTCAATGATTAATTCAGCGCTACATCACCATTTCCTTAATCGTGTACCTAACCGATTTGAAACTTCTCGGAAGCGGATTATGAACTTGAGGAACTCCTAGCCCAACCACAATTATGGCGTCATGATTGCTGCTAATTACACTGTCGAAACTCCCGGTGTAAGCCAGCATGCCCTCGCCGAACACTCGCCGCAGAAGCCACGCTCTTGGCCTTGACTGCTGTTGCCCGAACAAGGACCCGCTTGACGTCACAGAACACTGCCAGTAGACGGGAGGCCACACACGGAAGATTCTCAAACAACGAATTTGATGTCAACTGGAGTGTGGCTGTTGAGATTTGTGGGTGAGAAAATAGTGACAAAAGTATCTTTAAGTTTTGTTATAAATGCCGAGTAAGATTTCTTTTCTAAGTTGTAGAGTTATTGAATATTTATAAATAAATTTGAATATATGCTAATGATGAATATATAGTATTTTTGCTGAATAATGTGTCAATGAAAATAAATTAACTGCTACTGGCACAAGGCAGGAAAATGTAACTAGAAATAATAACATACTTTTTTCTTAGAACATAAGTATCAAACTGTCTGTATATTGGAAATTAATTATCTTATCTTCGTGACTTCTCCAAAAGGCATTCTTGCGAGTAGTTCTTATCGTAAGAACGAGTAATTCATCTTGCCGGGGATATGTAGTGAGGATAAATATAACATAAATAAACAAAAAACCACTTGCAACTCCATAACAGACAATCTTGGAGGGGAAAGGAGAGAGCTCTGCTGATATACTTCGTACATGGTATTCAGAAGTATCGAAATGAGAGTAAGAGGAGTATTTACTTTACATTCAGTTGAATCACGCCTAGGAAATTCATTGTGAAAAGGGACTCTAGATTACTGATGTTTTATCGTGTATATAAAGATGTGTATTTGGCATTTTGGGTTGACTGTCCGAATTTGCCGGCTAGCTAACTGCTGCCTACATGCCTGGGCCTAGTTAAATTCCCGCGCTTGGGAAGTCAGAGAGACATAGCGAACATGACACTTTCCCTTCACCACAACTAGCTAACACCCCCTGCCGGATCGTTTCTTCGTCACTTCGTCTTTTCAAGTTCCTTTAGCTGCAGCTAAAGGAAAGCTACAACTCTGTTTTTGCCTCGGTCGGGAATCGGACCCGGGACCACGCTGCCCGTGAGCCATCCTAGAAGCTATGTGAAAAACAAAGGTTGGGGTGGTTGGGGCAAAAGACATTGCAACTACTTTTTTTTAAGAATTATCGAAACACATAATTTTATTTTTCACTTGAACGAAATACAGTACTAGTGTGTGTTCACAACAAATGGTTCTTTGAGCACAGAGAGTAATATGAAGTCAGTTGTCTGATTACCGCCGTGCGAGATGAAAGATAAAGGAGCTCGAACAAGGCTCGCTTTAGGAATACCCGAGAATGTCACGGGAAATTGGTGGAAGCTGTTGGGTTTGATTGATTGATGATTCCGGGCGCGTCAACTACTGAAGTCATTATTCCCGTAAATGTAGTGAATGTTTTTCATCAGGCGGTGGCAGTGATCTTCCCCCACTGGATGGTGAGATCTGGCGTCAACCAAACATCGACTAACGGGGTTTTCCCCAACCAGTTACCTCTCACCAGCGGGGCACCGCCCCAACCGGGACAAGTTCTAAGCAACCGACCGGTCTCCGGCATGTGTGGTAGTGATGGCATGTTAGTGTCAGTGTGTAAGGGAGTGAGGATAGGACAAGGAAGAGGAAGGAAAGATCGCGCGCGGTCCGTGGCCCGTTTGTTAGGGTTCTGCTCCGCCATTCGCGTGGTGTTGATCGGAGAAACCACGCAAAACTACCGATTAGAGCAGCCGGCCGCTAGAACTCTCTTCCAGACAGCGACTGAATTCGTCCTAGCTGAAAAGCTAGTGTCGAAAAGCCTGCCAATGTCGGGAGCCGAACGTAGGAGCCCCCGGTCAGAGGCACTGCAGTGACATCAGTTGATGAACTAAGCCACCGCTCCCGGTGGAAACTGTTGGGAATAATGCCCTTCCATACCGAACAGTCGCGAGGTACCCAGGAGAGTTTAAGCGAGGACGCTTAATATTATCGAATTTGATGTCCTGCAGAGCAATTATTGTAATTCACTCACGAACCCTTATACATGTTCCAAGTTTCTTCTTGCTGTTTCTCTACACACGTCGATGTACTTATCTCCTTCAATAATTTTCAAATAGGGCTATTTTTCTATTTTTTGTTTTCAAACAAGTCGCTTTGCAATTTTCTTGCTTGTAAACTTTTAAATTACAATCAGAGTCGTGAGAAAATAAAAGGAACACATCGCATTAGATTGCAAGTACGTTTGTCACGACTCGTAAAGCGCCTTCATATCTCCTTGCACGAAAAAAGATTAAAAATTAAATAGAAAAATAATGTTCGCGCTGTCTCTAAAATTGCTTCTGGTGAAAAACTTGCGTGATGAGACTTTTCGTATAAATTGTGCGAAATGACTTATTAATTTCTTCACATTGTGCCATGTCGTGTTCTTCAGCAGGTAGGAACAATCTTCACGTTCTTTCAGACGATTCACAACAGGAACGGGCACGAACGCAAGCTTGGGGAAGGGCAACAGATTTGCCCAAAGGCATCGACGTTGAGAGACGACAAGACAGACGTGCAGGCATCGACGTCGAAAGACACGAGGCGATAAATTTCGTCGAAGCTGCATCTAATATGTGTTTCTGACTCTAGAATGCTTTCTCTGGAAGAGAATTCTAGCGGCCGGTTGCTCTGATCGGTAGTTTTCCATGGTTTAACACCAAGCGAAAGCAGGAGTAGTACATTAACAAACGGGCCACGGTGCGCGCGCGATCTTTTCTTCCTCTTTCTTGTCTTATCCTTACCCTTACTTACAAATATTTACACTTACATTCAGTACACTTCATGCCGGTCGGGAGCTTAGAGCTTGTCCCAGCTAGGACGGAGACCCGCTGGTGTGAGATATCTGCTGAAGGAAAACCTCACAGGCCGACGGGATTGTCGGCACCGGATCGTACCATCCAGCTGTGAAAGATCACCGCCACCTGCAGAGGAAAAGATATGTACTACACGTACGGGATGAATGATCTTAGTAGTTGAAGCGCCCAAAATCATCGATCAATCATCCTGAACGCTTATTATTAGCAACTGACAACATCTTGTAGAAAGGTATCATGAATACACAAGCTAAACTGCAATATTCCACTCTCAAATGCAAAGAGTTGTTTTTGTCACTTTCCAAAGCTGATGCCGTTAAAATAAAAAGTGAGCAAAAACCATCGCTAAATTATTTTTAAATTTTAATTAATATATTCTCATTTTTAAGATTTACAATATTGGACATGGAATTTTGTATATTTGCTACTCCGTATTCAGTAAATATTGATATCAATTCAGTAGATATTGACAAACTCTCAAGTAATGGATAGCTACCTGACTCCGTCGCTGTGGCGTTCCCCAGTAATAAATACGAGAGTCAAAATTTGCTGCATCGTTGGGTGTCAAGTAGAATATACGGCCTCTCAAATAGAAAATTCCCTGAAATATCAACCCATGTCGGAGTTGGGTCAGTGGTTATATTCTTAAACAACTCGAGCATTACAAACGAACAAAAAACAAATGTGAAATAACGTTCGTCCATTTATTAATTACGAGAATGTCACTAAAAATTGAATGTGCGTTTTAACGAAATGGAAACGAAGTTTTCGTGAGCAAATATAAAAGGAAACAAGCCGTCTTGAGTGATAAAAGTTAAAAAACACATCATTATCTCCAATCTTTCAGTCTTTTTACCACTGACCATTCGGGGTATTTATAATTATTTCTCTAACGAGACCAAAGTATTTATCTCAAGGAGCATAACCATCGTAACTGGAGGGATATAATTATAATTATTAGAAATAGTTGAAAATTATAATTATTTTTCTTTAGTTAACGAATCAAACTAGTATCTAAAACTCACATCTTTTTAATAATTATTTTAACAATCTCTGCTCAATGGTTGCATCCTGGATTCACTTCACAGACAGCGTCTCCGAGCTAGAAGATCGAGATAATAGCGCGTGAAAGGTTATTCTTGTCGAACCGGTGGAATTCCCAAGCTGTGTTCCAAGAACTGAACCTTGCGATTCCAAGAGATCGCCGATCGTTTCAAAGAATTTCCTAATTGAATGTGTATCAGGAATCGCAACCATTATTTCCTTAAGTGGGTCTCAATTATTCGTCATTAATTTTAAAATACATATGTTTAAATTTCTTTGTTTTATTAACGCAATGTCTTCATTGAAGAACGAATGCCCGACGGCGGCGAATACTTGCAACATAGCTACAGTACTGGTAGCGTATATTCGACTCTGACAGTTCTCTCGCCACGTGCTGGGGTTCGTCATGTGATCTGCTCTGAAGCAATCAGCTTGAGAAAATTTGTTTACTTTCGTATTGCCTGGGTTCAGCGTTGCCGCTCATGACTCACACGAAGTCGCGGAGGCGATAAGGTTCGGCTTTGGCGAAAGTTATGAACATGATATCAAGTCGTGTCATAGTCTGTCAGTAAGTGTTAATTTTTTGAGATTTAATTTATCTGTGATGTAGGTGGTGCCATGTGTGTAGTAATGTGTGGCAAAAGCACATTGAACTGTCAGAGTCGCTTATACGCTGCCGATACTGTAGGTCGAATTCGGTCATAGTGCGGACAAGAATTCCAGTGCTTGGCTGCTATTATCGGTAGTTTACCGAGGTTTCTCAGATCAATAATAAGCGAATGGAGAGCAGTACAAAAGGGCCTTGAGTAGGCGTGACCTTCCCTTTCTCATCATGGACCCCCTCCTCTCCCCTTAAACCCACTAACACATAAATCCAATACCCTTCTACACGGAAACTCTCCAAGTCGGACGTGTAGGTTGGTGTTCTCACATACCAACGTGGGAACGACATTCCAAGCATGCACTACTATTAAGAAACGAATGAACGTAGCCGTTGAGCTCCCGAAAACAAAATAATCAATGAACATCGTCGTTCAGGAGAAGATACAGATGTATTACATACACATAAAAATGCAGCGTTCTAAATTCTTTGTTCAGAAATCAATTTCTGAGATATATATGTTCGTTAACTTACAATTACTGTATTTAACACTGAACAATTGTATTATAGTGTATCAGAGGTTAAGGTTAGGGATGTTCTCGTCCTCTCGAAGACCAAACCAAATTTGAGCATAATATCTAAAATTCTGTTTAAAAAAATAATGAATTCAAAGCAGCCACCGCAGAATGATGTTATTTAACTTAGTTCTAAATTTTCCAGACAATAACATGCAAATCTTTGCGTTTACTTTTAACCACAATTTGTCCGGTTTTGCTGTTTTTTTAATATAAACTATATTGTTAACTTTTGTCGTAATTACGCTTGGAAATATGTTCCGCAGCTAAGAGCGAGTACCGACTCAGCGCTTCGGTCCGAAGGGTCGCGGGTTCGAGTCCCGCCTTGGGCATGGCTGTTTGTCCCTTGACTTTGTGTGTGTTGTCGCGGAGGGCCTCGCGTTCTGCTGACCCCAGATCAGAGGAGCCCGCAAGTGTGTTTGTCTAGTGTATGGTCGAATATGCGCCCCTTCGGGACGTAAAGGGCAACCGGCTGTCGGCGGGATAAAAGCCCTAGGAAAAAACATGTTCCGCAACAAAAAAGAAAGCCAAGTTGTGACCATCTTAATGAGTAACAAATGTATTTTACTTTTTAATTTGTTCAAAAGATTGGTCACACCGACCGGGATAGAACAAATTTAAGTATTAATTGTATTACATATTACAATTCAGAACAGGTTGTCTAGTAGTATTGTTTTCGTAACTTCCGAAGGAAAGTTGTTTTTTTCAAACTGGCTTTTTCAACATGTCAACCCTACAATATAATTCTGAACTTCTAACAGAATGAAAATGACTTTGTATCAAACAGGTTTTATTGATTCTTTTCGTTTTCACATCTCAACCAGATTCTAAGAAAACTTTGTCTAGATTTTATAAACGAAGTCGTTTTTCCTCTCTATGTTGTACTATTACATTTCTAAAGTTACTCTTGCACTTCTACATTGTGTTGATACTGAATTCCCCTTACTTAATTACGTTATTTCCAGTAGTATCACCGTCTATTAAAACACACGCCCACCAGCCTTCTTTCCCTTGGGGCATTTCCGTTGTGGCTTCGTCATGAAACAAAACCGGATGTTGTGGGAGTCCAATTAGGAAGCGCACTTGGCTTTGTTGGCATCTTCCTCGCCAACGCTGCGCGCAGTATTCGCGTAAACAAGGCCGGTGTAGTTGGCAGCCCGTTAGCGGAAAATCCAGGGCTGACGAAAAAACGCGACCAGCTGGAGAAGTTCTGGGGCAATGCGCATTGCGGTGACGTCACTTATGACAATCCCTGTGAATTTCGTTTTCCCAGAATTGCTCTTCCAAACGTAGTGACAGCAAACGTATTGTGACGTCGTGTAATTTGCAGTTAATGGAACAAAAAGTAAGAATGATCTAAGAAGTCCAAAACAAAACTGGCAACACCAGTACATAAACAGCGAAACACGCTTCCAAAAATAGAAAATTGAAATAATAGAAATTAATATTTGGAAAATAGCAATTAGAACAAGATTTTTATTTCGTCCCGGACACGGAGTTGGCGAGAAAAATTTCGATAAACTTTCATCTAGAATTCAGCCTCTCATCTCCTAAATATACAATGCATTTTGGCGTCGTTTTAAAGATATGTTGTGAATGATATGCAAATTAAACTGTTGAAGTTTGTGATGTAAGTATCTCACTAGTTACGTTGACATAGTTATGTCTTGCAATTACACGCATTGTAAACGCACGTCGCCACCAGTAAATACAAAAAACGTTCAATTATTTGGAAAGGTTAGAAAACAAACACATTGGCTGGAACATCACATTGGCGGGAAATATTGACGCCATGCCATCAAAAGTATTCCCAAGAACAAATATTCACACACCGTGATATACGAAGTTGTTTTTCACAAAATAAACCAAAACGAATGTAGAGGACTTCAGATTCAAAATACTTGTTTCGTCATATCCACTCGCTATCTGCATGAGTGCATTGTACACTTTGTTCAGTTTGTGGTATACGAAAAAAGTAAAATAAAATATATGAAAGAAATAGGCTGAATCTACACTGATGGGTAGTGGTGGTTGTACGTGACCCCGGAGACGCCGGGTCATTGGCGCTTCAAGGAAAAGGTCAGGAGAGCTCGTCATTTGTGAAGGACATAGTACAGACTGGGGGCGAATGTAGTGACAGCAGCGATATTAGAGTATGTCGAAGATGAATTAATTCAATAAAGTTTGTCAATCGTGTTACGACGTTTGTAATTCCTTCGCTATAGAAGAGTGCCGCCAACTCCTTAAGCCACTGCCCTATTTCGATTGTTTGTATCTTCGGCAATCACACGTCGCCGACATCAGTAAAGATTTTTCCAAATCCTTAATTTTTGCAAAAAAATTCAAATATTTTCAGATGTATAATAGTTATTAACTATTGTCAATAATTTAGAAACCATGTCAATTTTTGTTAACATAGTTGTTATTATTGTAATTAAAACCAATTGTATTATTTAATTGTCGCTAATGACCATCGCTGTTGATGCGACAATAAATAACCCCCCCAAAAAAAGATTTTTCCATTTTTCAAGGTATTCCTTTAGAGAACACGTGATAGTCGCTACCCGTGCGCAATGCAGACGAGCTTTGTCATGAAGGAGACAGGCTCCTTTCGGCAGCACCTTGCAGCGTTATTTTGGAATGGTGTACATACTCGTAAATAACTAAAATTGATTTTCCACTTTATCACATTTTGCTGTGACTGAAAGGCCTCTCTGTAAATTGAAATGATTTCGCGATGAACCTCGGTGTTGCTCATTTTCTTGGCGTGGAAATAGCGTAACACTAAACGCACTTCGCACTTGAGAGATGGAATGAGAATGCTCATGTTAAACCGTCACAATGAGAGTTGGGACGCTATTGACGTCTGTTGCCACTCGTTCGCTTCAGCAGTCTTTCACCTATTCAACAGACGTATCAAATGCAAATGCTATGCAACAGACGTATCAAATATACATTTCCCTGAAAGAACTACATTCTTTGTAGCCGTATTTCAGGATATCCCTCATACGTTAACATAATGTAGACATTGTATTAACAATACAGACCGACCTGGATGGTCGAGGTGGCCAAGAGCGTGTACCGACTCAGCTCTTCGGCCCGAAGGTCTAGACTACGGTCTAGCCTGCTGACCCCAGATCAGAGGAGCCCGCAAGTGTGTTGGTCACTAGACCAACCTCGGGGTGATAACCCAAACGTACACTAGTATGGCCGAATGTGCGTCCCATCGGGACGTAAAGGGTAACCGACTGTCGGCTGGAAAGACCCCAGGGGAAAAAAAATAACAATTCAAAATATTTAATAAAGCCAGTTAAGATATGAAAATATAAAAGCATTTTGTTTTAAAATATGTCCCAAAATTATTTTAAAATACATTATACCTGGGTTATATAGGATGTCCGAGGAGGAAACGTCGAAAATTCGAAAATAAGCTCTTAAGACAATTTGAAGCATATTATGGCTAATAAACTTCTTGGATATTCTGAATGGCTGAGCTGCAATAAGCACTCAAAATTTGGTTTGAAAAAATGCTTTCTAGGCTAAAAATTTGCATTGCAGAAGCTTACAAACACTCCAGAAACGTATAAATTGTTTAATATTTACAAAACAAATGAATATATTTGTTTAGAAAGAAAAAATAACCTAGACATTTAAACGAAATATGCTTAAAATTGCCTCGAGAACTTTTTTTTCAATTTTCGACGTTTCCTCCCCGGACATTCTGTATATTGAATTTATTATTTGTTTATTATGTGTTTAAATTACAAAGATTTTATTCTTTGCATAAGTCATAATTAGACATCGGATGTTTAGGGAAATGCCTATTTTTTTCTAGAGAACTTATTCAAAGGCTGATAATATATGTCCACGAATCATGACAAATGATGACATATGACGAAGTTTTATAATGCTTATTTTTGCTTATTTTAGCATAAATGCCTATTTTTTCCATAAATACCTTTTTTAGGACTTTTTTTGCCTTTTATTTATTATATTTATTTACAATACTAAGATATCGGAAAATCGGTGATGGTCCAACGTGACCATTCATTATGAAATCTTCGATTCACGTCTTGAAATTTAAAATTATGAGTGAATTCCCGAAGTATACCAACTGATTCTCCATTTCCCTATTTCATAAATACCAGCCATGATCTGAGAACATGGACGATACACCGAGAGAACCGACATTTTAAGTGGAAATAAATATAAATTCCCAGAAGGTTTCAGTGATGCTGGCGTTGGATTGCTAAAATATATGCCAGTCATATCGTTTAGATATCCTTCTCCGCATTCAAACTGATTTTGTCTCCCAGTCGTCGCAAATTTGAAATTGTGATCCTTGCAAAGTTACTGGTAATATGTAAATATTACTGGTTAATGGAAACTATTAAGAATAAAATGTAGAAGAGTTGTAAACGTGTAAATCTAGTTATACATTAAAATATACGAACAGGTTTTGTGCATTTAAGGTTACAAAATAATATAGACAAAAAATACAATTTTTCCATTTTATTGTATATGACTCTTATGACAGTGCCTTTTTTCTCCTTATTTTTGACCTTTTCAGCGCCTTTTTAGGCGCCTAAAAGACGATTTTTTAGTGCCTAAACATCCGATGACTAGTCATAATCATTCATATCATCATGTTCAGCATTTCAATGTTATCAGAGGGGCTCACAGTTTCAACATGCTTAGAGCCCCTTACGATAGTAACCCGGTCTTGGGAGGGAGTGGTGGGGGTGAAGAAGACGTGGGACGTAGACATGGGAGTAAAATGTAGCATGCGTGCGCTACAATCAAAGATTTTAAACGTAATTAGAACAACTAGCTATTGTAGCCGTGGCCACAAGTGCATGAATTTACGACGCTCATGCAACGTGTTGTTTCGATGAGTGAATACACGCCGTGTTTGAGAAGACAATAGAAAGCGATCCCGAAAACGATCGAAGGATCTCGGGATGATAACCCAACGTACCAAGTCGATGAAAATTATGAACTTTTTGATAAGTATTTTCGATAAGTATGGGGGAAAGGGGAGTTCATCGATCTCCATCTCATTTGTATGTTATTTATATCAGAAACAGAGTAGGAGGGTTTCTTAATTTCCATGTACAGTAAAACAATTTTAGACTTACAAAATGTACAAAATGTTGCCCTAATATAATAATAATAATAATAATAATAATAGTAATAATAATAATAATAATAATAATAATAATAATAATAATAATAATAATAATAATAATAATAATTTAATGAAGTTGGTGGACCAGACGGAGACAGCGCTCTGCGGTGCAGTGGTAATGATGATAGTGAGGGTGGTGGTGGTGGGGATGATGATGGCGATGTTATCATCATGATCATAATCGTGGTGATTGTTATGGATGATGGTGATAGACATCATCATAGGAATGGTGATACCGTCGATCCTCGTTTCGGTGTCTGAGAGACGACTCGTGGAAAACCCACATCACCTCTCGCGACCATTGTGTCTTCTGGGAATCCTCTCCCAGCGAGACTCCAGTAGGAAAATCGATATGTGATGAATTGGCAATGACTTGCGCAGGAATTCGCGTCACGGGGGATCCAGAACTCGTAAGTTTCTTACTGGCCTTCACGTGAAAAAATGTTGCTTTTTTGCCAACCACGTGGGAAGATCCAAAGAGTGTGAGGGACGTCTTCAGTGTCTGTCTAACCGTCAACTGAACATGATTGATGAACATGGGAAACGTACTGAAACACTAATGAATTGTGATTTTAGGCACTTTTTGTTTTTTGAAAAACGTTTTGAAGTTTTTTAAACAAATAAAACGTACTCTTTGAGATACACTGTCACATTAATATTCTGTGGCGTACGAGATGGGAAAGAGGAATCGATTGGTTGCGATGACTACCTATGCGTTTAAAGTGTGTTTTGGAAACTGTCAGAAAATCTCTTTTGTGTTGGTGATCACTATACGACTGCACAATATATCTCAAGATAAAGATAATGAAGAGAAAAATACGGGCATTTCGATGAATTTTTAAGTGGATAGAGAACTGCTGATCCCAATGAAAGTTGTGGTTCTACTGTTTGCGTTACCCAAAAATGTCTCTACAAATGTCCAATTTGGGCGACGGTTCAAATAATTTGTTCATTAGGTATTGTTTGCGTTATTAATTATTGTTGTGGGAAGATTCGATCTTTCTTTCTGCTCTCCTGTGCACAGTGAATACTGTCTAGTCACTTTAAGATGTACCTTTGTTAAGAGGATTAATATAGGAATTTAAGGCAAGTAAAATTAATGGACATTGCTGAAGAATAGAAGACGAAAGGTAGTATTTTCACTTCGTCTTGTTTACGTAACCATTTTAAATTGATTGAAACGATTTTTTTTACTCTTGTTTGCAGTGAAAATGAGTTTTCGTTATGTAAGTCGTATTGTTATTGTATCTGCAAATAATGAAAAATAATTGTTTATCTCAATCATCTGACGGTCGCCGACTCAAAGTCAGTATCAAGGTCGTGGGTTTTATCTTTTCAATCGCTACGATTTTCGGGATTGGGAATTCTTGGTACAGTTTTCTTGGAGACCCAGTCTTCATAATGTAAATTTATGAATTACAAAACGGCTGAAAATCAACGAAAATAGAACGCGAAATAAAATAAAAATTTCCAGACCAAAATTTCAAAGCGGTGAATGCTTAAAGATTAAAGTGTAATCTAAGTACTTGTTTATCTAAGTACAGAGGTTACCGAAAACTCGTGTATTGAAAATGAAGTAAAGCTGAATTGAATGCCAATTTTTTAGCACTTTTGTGGCACTGCCAAGTTACGTTAATAATGTTCTGAAATACTCGTTTAACACGCAACCGAATAATAATGAAAAAACACCTTGGATGTACCTAAGTAATGAGAAAGATTAATAAGAATTAATTACAGCAGAAAACAAGCCGATAATGCGCACGATAAGCCGGCGCATTGCCAGTAGTTCATGGTTGCTGACTCCACTCTCTCTAAAGAACTTTTTTGATGTTATATAAAATGAATACCAATTAGTGTGTGTGCGTGTATATATATATATATATATATATATATATATATATATATATATATATATATATATATATATTAAAAAGTGAAAACCATGCAAAGACACATAGACTACTGAGAAATCGAAATAAATGTAAAAGCGATTGCAAAATCTTCTAATCTTCTTGTTTCCTATATACAAAACAGCATGGTATGTGGGAAGCAAATCACTAGGTATCATGGTTCATTGATAACTATGTTAATATAGTATATTCAATTATAATTCATGTATAAGGTAAATCAATACAATGTATATTGAAATCTATATTAATCCTCCCGTTGCATTTCAATTTTCACAATTTTATCTATTTGTAATTAAAAATTTAAATGTATCTATTAATTGTAATTTTATTTGCTATCTTATTTTGTATTTTATTTGTAATTTACTTACATTTTTTCTGTACATTGTAGACTGACGATGACGGCAAAGCCGTCGAATTCCGGCTATCTCAATAAAAATACTGCGTTGACGAAGATGACCTCTTTTATTTATTCACGCATGAGTTATGCGGATCTAGAAGGTAGTGTCCTGATGTAAACAACCACAGTTCCTTATCCGGCAATCGTTAAGTGAAAAAAAATTGTACAGTACTGCCTGATATTTTGAAGATAGTGGGGGATTGGCCATTTGAGGATGTGTTCACTCCATCGCCCCGTACTAAGGACGAGAGGAAGGACAGTGTGGAGAATAAGGAATCACTTGCACCCCGTGGCTCGAAGTGCAAAATACTCCGGTAAAGGTTTTGATGTAAACCAAGTATTCGGTAACAATGATCCACAAAACATGGATTGAAGCTACATAACGCGTTAGAAGAAGCAATTTACTTTGTACACCTAATTCAACCAAATGAATTATTCACATTTTCGGTATCAGGAGCTCACAAAACGAGTTTTCGGTAAAAATTGCCATTTTGCTACTGAATTATAAGATTTTCTCTATTCTTCGTGTACATTGTACGAGAAAGAAACTACTAGTGCTACAGAATGGTAACAGACTTTCTAATACTAATTATTTTGCTTATCTCTCTAGTCTAGGCTGGCTTTTCGATGTTGCTCCACTCTCTTCTCTGCAGCCTATAAAATATTTTTTCGCATTTTCTCACTTTTTCGGCCTCCTAATAATGAAATTGAATTATGACTTTAAGAATAAAATTTGGTGTACACATATCTTTCTGCCGGTCTGCGAACAACGCTAGCGTCTAAACCGTACGTAGAATTCTCATCAAAATCAATATTCTCTGATCAATGTAACTGATGTCGCGGTCCCATTAATTACAAACGGATATTTTGATTTTAGCAATTGCTTACATGGAGCTTCAATATTTTCAAAACTTTCTCAAAAAAGCTCCAATTTTTACTTTCATTTTTTTACGGTTAGAGTACGCTTATAAAATAGCATATGTCGTATTTCCGTTGAATTCTTCTAATATTCGAAAAATGCTGATGGAGATTTTTTTAAATAAAATCTGTTCCTGAAAATTTGATTTTTGAATAAAGTCATGAAATCTTTTTTGAAAATAAGAGATATATCGCGTAATTTTGCATGAAAGCAAGGCAATTTTCAAAATGTAACCTGTATGTAAATTTGCATTGTAAAATTTGGACTCGAGTTTGATAGGGGAGACAGGTCGGGACCTTAGAGCATGCCGGGGGACCGGTTGGGAGCTTAGAACTTGTTCCGGCTGGGGCGGTGCCCCGCTAGACGGAGATACCTGGCTGGGGAAAATCTCGCTAGCCGACGGTAGGTCGGCGCCGGATCGAGCAGGATCTTGTAAGATCACCACCAGCTCCCGAGGAAAACTACACATACGGGACTAATGACCTTAGCAATTGACGTGCCCGGAATCACGAACAATCAATCAAACGAGTACCTATAATGATATTTATAACATGTTATTCAGCGTATTTAGCACCATCTTTACACAAAGCTTAAAGAAAATCGTTGATCGTGCTGTTTTAAAAACATCTTGCCCTTGTTATTTTTAATATATATTTTGCACAAAATTAAGCAAAACTGTTATTATTTTCAAAAAATTGTACATGATATTGATTAAAGAAATAATTGTGAAGAAGAAATTTAATTTAAATAAAAAATCTCCACCCTCAATAATGAGTTGTACGAGGCGGGTCTTTTGCAATTTAAAAGAATGTAAAACTTTTGCAATTTTTGAAAATTCAGATATAACCATAAAAATAGGACCTATAATATCTTTAATGTGTATTTCACTCTTTTCTTACAAGAAATTTAAAGAAACAATTTAGAGTTTTGTTTGTGAACATTTTGAAAATATTCTATGAGCTCAGGCACTTTAAATTTAAAGTGCCTCTAAAAATCAACGGATTCGTTTCAAACTCGCAGGGCCTTGAGTCAGTCCAGAGAGGTCAGGAAATATTCATTTTCACGAAATTTCTACGAATAGTTTAGGCATCAGCGTTGTTACGACGGACAGACGGACAGAGAGTCGGACAGGCGTTTTGAAAAACCCTTTTTTCGGTATAAGGAGACCCCAGAACTAGTATTTCCATTAAAATCTCGAAATCGATTTTCTACAGCATTATATAACCCTCTTTTTTCGTATATTACTCCTATATGGATGGCTCATGATGGCACAGACTTTCTCGTAGCAATTTTGTATAATTTCCTTGACATGGACTAGCTTTAAGGTCTTGCTCCATTTTCTAGTCAGCTGCAATCTATCGTCGCCCAAAAGAATATTTTTTGTCATTTTCTCAACTATGCGCTTTCTTAATAGTAGAACCGAAATATTACTTCGAGAATCTTAAAGAAGAGTAAAACCGCGTTCTAAATAGAAATTTTCATTCAAAAATGTGAAGCTGTTTCTAAGAAAATAGCGATTAAACATTACTGTAAATGCGAAATTCGAAGTTCTTTTTTACAGGAATCTATTGAGTTTTCGAACACGTTTCAATACGTGTATTTTCGTTGAAATCTCGAAATCGATTTTCCGCAGCATTACATAACTTTCTCTATACTACGTATGTCACTCCGTGTATACGTACGTATACGAGAAAGTAAAAATCCGTCGATAGGTCCAATCCACGCATGTACCCAGCGTAGTTGACCTACGTGTCGTAAATAACACCTAGTAACTCCCACCCTTCAAGACAGCTTGGGAGAAGGCGCCGGTGACCGCTGAGTGGCCTGTTGCGGCACGGGAAGTTCCCGGCCACGGGCGAGGAACAAGCAGCTCGTATCCGCACTCCTTACGTAAACGCGCTCCAGGCTCCTCATTGTCGCTGCCAGCGCCCGACCGGCGCGGCGCGGAGGAGTCCCTTCTCAGGGATTCGCACGTAGGCGCCGACGACGAGGAAAAGGGGAAATGTCGGTAGACAAGGCAATAAAGTGTTCCCTTCTTTGAAGTCACATAGCTGCTGAGATGTTTATATTCGCGTTGCTGCATTCACACTGGAAATCCACCTGATATATCCTAATTTTTCAATGTGGATCTACAGTTATAAACGTCTTTAGGCCGGTAAACAGCAAGTAACGACCACGGTTGATGTTTTTAAACCGAGACGGTATCCGAGTGAACCGAGTCTGTTATTTGTGATATGGGCCGTGTGTCATTCAATTAATTCATAATACCTTCTTATAAGAAAAAAATGATGTAAACAGAAATCCTATTTATTGTAATAAGACTACTCATATGTCATCAGAAGCTAAATTCATTTTCTTTAATTGATGTTAAAAACGGAGAGATGTTAAATCCTTAATGGATGCCGGCCGTTAAGTTTGTTTTTCGTTTCTCGGGTTGAGTTAAATCGATATAACAGTACAATATGATAAAAACTAATTTTAACCGTTTTCAGTTAAGCTAATATCTGTGGGTGTAATAAAGCTCCTGGATAGGACTTCCAATATCGTGAGGAACAACAATTACATAAACCTCTATATTATAACATAACGGAATTCTCACTAAAGAAGAGTCATTAACGATTTCTCGGAGTAAAAAAAAAACCACATTTCAAGCAACCCTAAAATTTCCCTAATCGACTACTTGCCTCAGAAAAGCATCGTAATCGTCAATTCCCCTGGTGTCACGTTACGGAGAACCGCCGTGAACAATATGGCTGAGAATGGAGGTGGTGGCGAGCCCGGGAATCCAGCTTGGAAGGAGGCGGCGCCGCGGCGCACGTCCTGCGCGAGGCCCATACGCGAAGGCATCTGGGGAAGTCCTCGGCGCGCGCCGCGCCGGCCGACCCGTTCGACGGACGCGATGCGATCTGCGCGCGGATGCGACGGTGGCGACGGTGGCGGCAGCGCTGGAGATACTAGCCGCGCACGTTTTCTTGAGCCCTCGCTTCGCTAGTGGCAAGAGGAGAGGGGACTTTGGTGGTTACTTCGACAAAAGGAATTTCGTATCAAATTTGAAGTAAGTTTTTCGTTGAAAAATAGTTTCTATTACATGAGAGGGAACATTTCTGATTATCAAGTTTTGTCTACAACGCTCGTTGCTATCATTTATTCTAATTCAACTAATGTTTAGAAAAGAGTGGGGGTAGGTATTCCAGGGTTCAAGAAAACGTGCGCGTATAATAGCAGCGTTTGCAGCGACAGTGCGGCGGTGGCCGCGGTAGCGGGGGCTGGGCGGGACCGATGCGATGCGATGCGATGCGATGCGATGCGATGCGGTGCAGTGTGTTGGTGGTGGTGGTGGCGGCGGTGGGGGGGGCAGATGTGGCGGTGGCGGAGGTGGCGGTGGCGGCGGCAGATGTGGCGGTGACGGAGGCGATGGTGAGAGCGATTGCTGAGGGGGGGGGGAGGAGAGGTGATTGAGGTGGATACTGTGATGTCTATGGCGGCGTTGCCGATGACTGCGGTAGCGTCGATGGTGGTGGCTGCGGCGATGCTTGTATCGGTGGCATTGGTCAAGTCGATGACCACAGAGCTGGGGCCAGTTCCGAGAAGTCGATTAGCGATGCCTGCCGCTGCACTCGGCGCCGCCAGCGACCCGTTTCTACAACCTGCTCTGCGTCCGGAGATTTGAAGCTTCCGATACATCCGTTCATCATTCCGTTGCAATTTAGAATTTCTATCAGGCCTACGCCGGCTGTATGTTAATGCCAACAGTGTTATTTATAATTTCCTCGAAACGATTACGGGAATCCCAGATCTGGTTGTTTTTATTTTTGAACGTCTTGAGAAGGAGGAGAATATTTATCCTTTACATTTTTTTATGTTTGTGCCACAAAAACGTGCACAAACTGATTGAATGTTTTTTCTTTGCCTTAGGGGGCATAATCTTCCGGTGAAACCACAGTAATTTAATTCATAATCCTGATTATGAACTCCGAAGATAAAATAACAAATAGTGCAACGCATTAGACGCGAGAATAAAACGGCAAAATCCAAATACATATTTAAACAGGTTTCCGAGGCCAACCGATGGATTCTCTGAAAGGACGAGAGTTCAGTTGAATTATAGTAAATAGGTTCTGTACTCCGAACGAATTTCATTGAAAACTCTTAAATAAAAAAAAAGCAATTTTTTATAGATATGTTGCAAACTCTCTCCACGTTGTAACTAGTACTTAAACTAGTGGTGCTAAAGCAGCACATACTTTCTCCCCCTCAGTAATGTTTACGTAATACTATTAAAATGCAATTTCTCCCCGAATTAACACATCTCAGTTATAATATTTTGTAAAACTGAAGTTTTCGAAAATTTTTGCATGACTTTATTTCAAAATCAATTTAAGAAACATATTTCATTGTGGGAAAAATCTCTATCTTTGATATTTTAGTTGTAGGATGACGCCGAAAAAATTTTGAACCTTTGCAATTTTCGGTAAAAAGTTGAATCAAAAACGTGGGAACAATATTTTTGAAAATGCCCCAGGGATTCATTTAAAGTACCCTCAAAATTAAACTATCTGTTTAAAATTGAAGGCGTCGCGGCATTAGTCAGATCGATTGGGGAATGTAATTTTTGGAGAAAATCGACTGAACGGTTTAGGTTCTAGCTTTGTTCATACACGAACGGACGGACAGACAGACATTTTGCCAATCGATTATTCGGTATCTAGGTACCGCACAACATAGGTTCTGGTTACACCAAATGTTGATTTTTTTCTAAATTGAGCAGCAAGATTTATCGACTCTTTCGTTATCAGTACCCGACAATAAGAGGTTTTCTGCTGAAAATTCGCCGCTTTTTCCCTCATCATTACATAACCTTCTCTCTACTGCGTAAGTGGTTGCGAGAAAGTAAAAATACTGCAACGCTTACCCGTCCAAATAATTCGGCAATATTCAAGCACAGCCTTAATCCGGTTTCTAAGACCAAGAGGGATTCTCTGCAATGACGAGTCTTCGCTTGAATTATAGTAGATAGAGTTCTGTACTCCGAACGAATCTCGCTGAAAACTGTTAATTAAAAAAGCAGATTTTTATCGATATATTGCAAACTCTCTCTAATTGATCACTTTTAATTAAAAAAGCAGGTTTTTATCGATATATTGCAATAATCGAAAACCCACATTCGATATATTGGTTGGTTGGTTAGTGATTTCGGGCGCGTCAACAGATTAGATCATTAGTCCCGTAAGTGTAGTGCATGTTTTCCCCCTAGTGAGTGGCGGTGATCTTCCCCCGCTGGATGGCGAGATCCGGCGCCGGCTACCGTCGGCTAGCGGGGTTTCCCCCTAACCAGGACTCTCCCACCAGCGGGGCACCACCCCAGCCGGCAAAAGCTCTAACCTCCCGACCGGCCTCCCGGAATATTCTATAGACTACTACATGTTAGTGTAAATTTATGTGTAAGGGGCGAGGATAGGACAAGGAAGAGGAAGGAAAGATCGCGCGCGGTCCGTGGCCCGTTTGTTAGGATACTGCTCCGGCATTCGCCTGGTGTTGATCGGAGAAACCACGGAAAACTACCGACCAGAGCAGCCGGCCGCTAGAATTCTCCTTCAGACAGCGACTGAATTCGACACGACTGATAGCTCACAAGCTAGTGTCGATCGATATGTCGACGTTTGAGAGAAAACTTGGAGTGTTGTCCCCCGCAGCGATCCCCCTGGGCCGTCGCGCCGTCTCTGCGGGCGTTTCCGGTTGTTTTTGCAGCGCGTGCACTTTGTGCGCCCCGAGCGGAACAGCGCCCATCAGCGATTGGCGCCGCGCCGCCGCGCGCATTGACATGGCGGCGGCGGCGGCGGCGATAGGCCTCGGCTCCTTTGTCACACGGAGACGCTGCGAGGTTGTCGCGTGTAATCGTTGACTGGCTTCTTCGATTGATCGGCGTAGCTGTGGAGATCCTCTGTGAATGCACTGCAATGTGGTTCTTGGAAGAGGTTGGTTAAGGATCAATTATGTCGCATTAACGGGAAGCGGTTCCTTTCCTGAAAAGTATTTCTGTAATAACAGGTACAGGACAAACAATTTTGATAGTAAGTATTACTTGCATTTTCAATAATGTTATAGAGAGATGCGTACCTAATATGTTCCATTTAAATATTTCCTGAATCATTGCGGATATTGAGCTGTGATTTTCACTAAAACGATTGCATGTAAGGGGCACATTCAAAGGTAAATGATATTATCCAAAACACTCGCGGTAGTGATGAAATAGCAAAGACGTACGTCGTTAAAATTACATTTTTCAAAAATATTGATAAATAAGAGCTCGTAGATCGTTATCGTGGACTAAAGAAATATGTTGGATTCCATTATAAAAAAGTTGTGTTCATATCTCTGCAACACAGGAGACAATAAGATAATAATACACAGCGTATATCCCCCTAGTTGTAATACAAAGGCGGTTCTAGAAGTACGTACGGAGTTTCCCTGTCTTAAATATTCCCGAGTTCTCGCCGTGTGAGATTGAAAAATATAGCTAAGCCTTAGAGCCATTCCTTCATCACCATGCAGAACGTGATTCAAATTGATCGAAACTGAAAAACTATGATAAACTAATATCAAATTTATTACATTTGATATTTTATTTATTTTGTTTATATAGCGTCCAAACAAAAAAGCTGTGTAACGTTTGGAGGAAATGAACTTTGTACTCCATTTCTGACATGTAGTGAAGCTTCATGAAAAAAAATATAATTTCTGTAGACATGGTGTAGACATTCGTGGTCTCTATTTGTTGTTTACGCAATCAATTTTCGTAACTTTATTTTGGTTAAATTGATAACGAAAGGAACTAAATGTTTATTTTTCCAATTTCACATTTTATTCAAATACCGTTACTCCAGGTTGCTGGTGCGCGTCCATCGATGAATATTTACTGTTTGTCGAGTGAATGGCTGGAAATTTTGTGGAGTTTTATTTAGAAGAATTTCTTAACCTGTTTACCCTCGTCTCACGTGACGCTCTGCATTGCACATGGAGGCAACAAACGAGTTCTTCGGACGACGGAAGTAAGCGGAAGACGAGGGCTGGTCGAAGGGTGTGGCAGCCGAGGAGGATGCGCGGACTGCAGCGGCATTACTCATGCTGCTGGCGTCGGGATGACGCTATTAGTCTGCGATCGCGCCGACTGATTCCACATTTTCGAGACCGCAGTCGTGTTATTTGCGTCACCGACGACACCTTCTCTGAAATGTATGCCTCATTGCATTTGCACTTGTTGAGGAAGGCTGAAGCGTATTGCTGTGTGAAAGGTCGCATTTCAATGAGGGGTGTGTGTCAACGACGGACCTCAGCGTAGTTTGTATCTAATATCTTTGCTTCGGTGAGGAGTTACTGTTTCTTCGTTTATATTTTTTTTATTAGAACCTCTCCGATCCCTTATTGATAGTTTCGTCTTTCAACGCTTATCGGATGTTTACAAAAAATTCGAAATCGTCGATTCCGTCAATCGTCGATTCCGTGATCAAAAAAATTCGATCGCTTCCGTGAAGTCAGCGTTTTCTTACAACGCGGCCTGTACATATTCACATTAAAATCTTTTCGTATCTGTCGTTGTAGAGAAGAGTTGTTCAATGGGAGTGGCTAAGTGAATACTTAACTAGATCGTCAAAAGAGGGGAATGGCCATCATGTCTCCCCCGGAAAGGAGAGCGTGTACAGAAAATGTTGAAAATATATATGCTCTTCGCACATGTCAAAAACTGAAAATATTTTAATAGAAATTTACAGAAAATTATTGTAATGTGTTTTTAAATACATATGACATTAGTTCATGGATATAAACATATTCCTTCAATTATATTGTACTGTAATTATTATATTGTACTGTAACTATTATACTGTAATTATTTACAGGATCCGCCATTGAATCCAATTGATAGTTTTTGGGATCCGGAATGGTATAAGTATGTGCTTGTTAAGAATCTTTCTTTAGTGGTTGAACAGCAATGTTTAAAAAGTTGGAAAACCGGTTTAACAGTGGGAGCTTTGTGGATATCATTGACTTCTATTCTAAATGTAGTAAACTCACACCTCGTTGTTCCCAAACGTCAGCATCATGTAATTACTGCTTTAATGTAAAATATCATATTAATTCTAGATAACAATCAACTTTGAACAGAAAAACGCCTTGGAAGAAAGCTTAGAGCTTGTCCCGGCTGGAGCGGTGCCCCGCTGGTGAGAGACACCTGGATGGGAAAAAGAACTCGAAATCCGAAGTGAAGGTCAGCGTCGGATCCCGCCATTCAGCGGGGAAAGAACACTGCCACCTCCTTCATTAAAACATACACTACATTTAAGCAACTAAAAACCATAGCAGTTGATGCGTTCGGAAATACGGAATAATCAATCAATCAATTTATGAATTTTCAACTTAGTTGAAGTCAATTTCAATAAATAATCAGTGAATCAATCTGATGTCTCTGGCTGTTTTCACAATTCCTTCTTGTGACATGCTAGAAGTACCCTCACTCAAAAGTACATATTTTCCGTCACTTTTCATTTTAGTTTTATCCGTCTTCGTTCTTGTGTCAGATTTCCCCTAAGACAGGAAGCATAACTAGTGATCAGGCGAGACTTTCTTCCCAAACTATCTTGTTAAGCCACAGTTTAACAAGATAAACCTAATCACAATTAGGTGACATGATCCACGTCTCGGAAGATAATCATTTTTTTCATTTTATAACTTTTTATTTGCAATCTGTTACATCAGAACAATAGGCAATTTTTTTGACAGAGTATTACATTAGCATGTGAAGGAACTGGGCATTCACAGTCCTTCATGGATTAATTTTTAGTAGTGAACAAATAAATAGTAAACACTATAAATTTAACATCATAAGACTCATATTATTAAGTCAGAAACACAACACACAATATATAAGTACATTTACATTTTGGCAATCATGAACATAATTATGTTTTAACAAAATCAAATAATTTCAAGCTATTTTAGTTAATTACAGTTTAGTTTTTTACAGCACAACTTGCTTAATGATTGAACCTATATAAGAGATCCAGAGGATGAAATCTACACAATCATCTTAAGTCTCGGCTATTGTCGAGTAAGTTTAATACCAGATAATTCGAGTTAATTTCTAAGCGCTTATAATATTTTTGGAAACTGAATTGGACTTCTTGGTATATTGTGGGTATATGTAAGTCATTATGCAATGTTTTATTTGAAACCAACCACGGAGCATTGGCAAGCAATCTTAATGTTTTTGACCGTAATATTTGTAGGTTTGAGTTGGCCGCAGTGCCCCAAAGTTGTATTCCATAGGTCTAAACGGGTTTTAATATTGATTTACAAATCAGAAGTTTATTAGACAATGAAAGAGACGACTTTTTGCCAAGAAGCCAATAGTATTGCTTTATTTTGATTTCGAGAGCTTTTCTTTTCCTTTTGATGTGCGTCTTCCAAGTCATTTTTTGATCAAGATGTACACCAAGGTATTTTACGCAATCGGCTTGTGGTATATCCTTGTTAATTTTAATTGGAGGTCATCTATTTAGTCCGAGTGCAACCGTCACGTGGACAGATTTGCTTTTATTAGTTTTTATACGCCACTTTGTGAACCATTCCTGAAGAAGAGTGAGGTGTTCTTGAATTTTTTTCTGATGTTTTGAAGGCATTTTCATGGGAGGTTAAGAACGCTGTGTCGTCAGTAAACATGGTTGACGTGATGTCCGTGGAAACAGGTAGGTCGACCGTGTACAGTAAGTACAATAGTGGACCGAGAACACTTCCTTGAGGTACTCCGGCGGCGACAGGAAAGAATGATGATGTTTCTTCCTTGAATTTTATTTGGAAGCATCTTCCAGTATAATAAGAGCGAATTAATGCCAAGAATGGGTGGGGCAATATATTTTTGATGTTATATAAATATCCTGAGTGCCAAACTTTGTCAAAAGCTTGGACTACGTCCAAAAATACGCCAGAACAATATAGTTTTTTCTCCAGCGCTTCATTGTTGACTTGTACTATTCTGTGAATTCGTTCAGTAGGTGTATGTTTCAACCTATAGCCGAATTGGTAGTCTGAAATTATAGTGTTTTCTATTATGATTGGACGTATCCGCTTGAGGAGAAGCTTTTCAAAGACTTTTGACGAGATTGGTAATAAACTTATAGGTCTATACGAAGATACTTTGGAACCTGGTTTTGGTATGACTATAATTTGACTGTATTTCCATTGCGAGGGAAAGTGTCTAGTTCTGATGATAGCGTTGAAAATTGAAGTTACCAATACTAGTGGTTTTTTTGGTAGGTTTCTCAGAACAACGCCGGTGATGAGATCGTAGCCAGGTACTTTATGAAGGTTAATCTGTTTTATTGCATAAGAAACTTCTGTTGTCTTAAAATGCTTTACTGGTAGCGACATTTGATATGGTGCATTAATGAACTGAATAATATTTCTTTCTTGTTGAATCAATCAGATGGGAACGGTTGAAAAACATTCACAAAATGTTCCGCAAATACTGTCGCTTTTTCGAGGTTGGTTCTAGCCCATTTACCATTTTTATCACGTATAGGCGGTACAGGTTTGATTCCGAAGATAATCATGAATTAATTAGATCGTTGGTTATATAGATACCTCCTTATATAAATGTAAATAAAAGATGTCTGGTATCAATAATATGTACGTTTTAACTTAATATCTTTTCGATCACGTAGCGATCATCATCAGAGCTATCTGAAAAAATTACCGGAATGCATGAAATATAAAATTAAAAATTACACAAGTTATTTACAAATTGGTATATACAAAATGTAGTATCCAGAAGCGTAAGCAAACTGTATCGTTCGTTCGTTGCCGTTTCTGGGCAGAAAACGATTTTTATTTACATTTATAGAAGATAATCATGTTGTACATGTGTTTTGTTGATAAGTATACGAAAATTGACTTTAATCAAGTTTTATACTTCGGCGGGCTTTTAACCGACACTTTTAAGCGACACTCGAGGCGATTCAAAGTCGCCCCGAGGAGCCCTCCTCCGAGAGTCTTCTTTTCTGTTGCGTTAGAGACGTTTCCTTCAACTATTGTAGGTCGCCTCACTGGGGTTCTTTATGCTCCCGCATCCTCACGAGTCGCACATTTCACCGCGCGTGGCTACCAAAGTCTTGTCATCTATGTTGGATGCGAGTTTCGAAGTCACACACAGATACCCGCATTCTCCATTAGTTTGCACTCCACCCCACTACATTTCATCAATTTTTTCACACTGCACTCTAAATAATATTGTCAAAGCTACACTATACTTAAAATGAATAACTTAGGTGGTGAACGCAGAACAAAAAAACCAGAGCAACCGGAGAAAATATACATTGAAACTACTTCGCGTCCTCGCGTGTAATTGAATTTCCACATTTCAAACGGGTCTCGAGAGCATTAGGGAAGACAGACATTTCATAATTAGGGAAGACCTCCCGCAGACGTCCTTGACCTAAGCTGTTGAGGTTGAGTTATCCTCTTATGCTGCGGTACGCTTTACACGGTTAAATAGTCCATTTGTCCATTGAAAAGTTAAATAGTCCATCGTTAATTTGTCAATTGAATTCTTACTTCCATCATTTTATTCGGATTAAGAGACAGACAAACTAGCGATGTATGTAGAGCGAAAATAAAATATCTTTACAATTTCTAATTACAAATATTGTACTTTAAAAGTTAATGGGAAGCGGCGCTTCCATCACATTCATGGATGTTACGTCTCTCGTAACTGAAGATGTTGTCAGTGCACAAAAAAAAGTGACGCGTATGAAAATATTTTTCCATTAAAGGGTCTCTCGTAACTGAAGATGTTGTCATTGCACAAAAAAAAGTGACGCGTATGAAAATATTTTTCCATTAAAGGAAGAAATATGTTTACAAAAGAGTCTATTTTCTCAGTAACATTTCGTGTAATTTTTATATTCATTAGGCATCTATTAAGTCTTTGTCTTTGACTGTGAAATTAACTTCTCCGACCAGGATAAAACCGTCCTGCAAAATGACAATTTACCAATGCCCCTTTCCATGTGCACCGCTTACATAAAATATTTGATTTTTATATCAATCATCACTTTTGGTTTTAAACATAAATGTTCATTTCTGTGCACGAATATGGTGGCATGTCCTGATACTGCTTTAGTCACTTGTTGCTCAACTTTGAACAAGAGATCCAGGCTTGATATTTGTGTTTCGAGATATCGGAAAAATATCACTGGTTGCAGTTTTCTTGGTAATTTATTGCTATTATTAATTTTTCTAATTTTACTGTCTTATATTCATTTCTTGCCACACTTTTGTGTATCTCATATTTATATTTCATTCTAGTACTTTGGTGGATCTGTTACTGGCAGTGTCAGATCCTTTTGTTTTAGGTTAGATTATACACCCAAAGAGTAAGCACTTCTCTTTTCTTGGTCATGCAAGAATTCCCCAGAGATGACTTCTAACATTTGCCTCCAAACCACGCCGTAAATTAAACAATTTTCTCCTCGTGACGTGACAAAGAGCTGCGTGATTTGTAAACTACCCAACACTTCCGAAGGTCAAGGATGAATTTTAATGACGGCGACGAATGACACACATAATAGTTGGCACAAGTATTTATGTCACTGCCTAAGAGACGCATTGATCAGTAGCTCCATTCAATTTATGACGCTAATATGAGTGACGTATTTCCCCCATGAAGCAGAAAAGTGATAAATTTGCCTAGTATATTTATGAAAACTTGCAACATTATTTTATCAGCAAAAAATGCATTTTATGCTATTTTCTCATAATACTTGTGGAGAAGTAGTAATGATTGAGTTACTTGTATTCAGTCTTTCTCGTAAACAAATCATCTATTTGAAAACAGAAGTTGCAATTTCCCAAGTAGGAGGAAAAATTACTTTTTCCAATCAATTTAATGTAAATATTTAATGCTCTGTGAACTATTGTGAGAAATTGATAAGATACGTAAATATTACATTGAAGAATGAACAAATACATTGAGTATATTTTTTTCTTATCCTCCCTGTCCAACTTATTTGGCTAGCCTTGAACTAAAGTGGTCTATGGTACTATGGTCAAGGTGACTTAGACCACCTAAAAACTCGCTAACATTAAAACTTTCTGCCAATACTAAAGTGGTACTTTTATTATGCGGCACCTACAATTACAAATGACACATAGAACTTTGACACTTTAGAATATATAGGTGCTCACCTGTTCAGATCAAATTTACCGTAATCTGGCTTTTAGCCGAAATGTTTCATAGACCACTTTAGTTCCAGGCCAGCCATTTAATGCGTTATTGTGAACTACAGTTCATCGAATAAATCCGTATTCGTCAAAAATGTGTATGGCATTTAAACACTTTCTTCAATATTTGTTCATCTTGAATTCTATGTATTAAACATTTCTTTCGTGCGACAACAAATGGAAAAGTGATTAGATTGTTGAACACCACGCAGTCTGTTTTGCTAGCAATCCTAGCCAGGCAAGGAGCTGAATGTGGAACACGGTGGCCCAGAAAATGCTCAGGTCATCTTCAGGACCCTCTCTTCATCCTCCTCTCACTCCAGTTTCCTTCCCCTCACCCGTTTCACCCCCGCGGGTGCCCTTCGCGCGCTCGGATATCGCAACGGCGTCATCACTGCTGCGATTCGAGGAGGTTCGCCATGTGTTCCTGGAAACAAACTGCAAGGAATTGTTCAGAAAACACTGCAAAAGAAACAGCAGAAAATGGTGATGGTCTGTGTTGAGGTGTGAATCCTGAAAACAAGCTGAAAGATACTATTCTGAAAATACTACAAACGAAACCAGTAGAAATAGTAGGCAGTTTGTTGACTAGAGAATACTCTGGCGTATTTTATCCGGAAACCATTAACATGGAAATAAAACAAGTTTCCTTTACCTTCACGGCTGAGAGAATAGTTTGAGACAAGCATGTCACATTGGCTCGATTGATAGTCAACTGCTATCTATGGTCCCTTTAGTGAAGTGATTGTTTTATCTCAGAAGGTAGTAGTGATTCCTTCCCCATTACAGGGTGGAACCGGCGCCGACCTACAAATCGGTTTGTGGGGGATTCACTCCTCCACGTATCTCCTCCAGTTCACCGCCTGAATCGAAACAAGTTCTAAGTTCCTGACTGGTCCCCCGACTTGTATGATAGTATAATGCTTGCAAGTGTCTGTGTGTGTGTGTGTGTGTGTGTGCGCGCGTGCGCGCGTGCGTGCGTGCGTGCGTGTAAGAGAGGAGGGGATTGGACAAATAAGAGGAAGGAAAGATCTCGCAAGGTTCTTGGCCCGTTTGTTAGGGTATTGCTCCCGCATACACCTGGTAATGATCGGAGAAACCACGGAAAACAACGGAAGAGAGCAGCCTGTCGCTAGTATTTCCTCCAGACAGCGGCTGTATTCGCTCTAGCGGTTTTAGCTCTAGTGTTGAAAAGCTCCACTGACGGGATCCAAACATAAGGATCTCCAGAGTCACTGAAAAGGCAGCGGCCATGTTGTCAGTGAGCCGACAAGCTTTGCTGAGGCGACATCAACAACAAAACATCGATGTTCAAAATAAAAAAAGATGTTAATAAAACATCGACCAAAAACCATCGATTTTTTTAAACATCGATGTTTTAAAGCTTGTTTAGATACCTCTAATTTTAAATTCGGGCCCAACGAAAATCAATTTGACATGGTCGTATATATAAGTTTATATTTAAAATTTAACTAAAAATAACGAAAAATCGCCTCTCGATGTGCGAAATGCGAAGGAAATACCAGTATCGGGATCACCTCGGAGAGAGAATATGCTCCATCTAAAGGTAGAACACACCGCTTTCGTTTGGTTCCAATACAGAACAGTGGTGCCAACAGTTGTTATTTCGAATGTTTAATTATACATAATTGTGGATATTGGAATTTTTCATCCACAAAAAGCATCGAAAACGTAAAATATCGAGCACAATCCATCATGTTCAAAAAAATCAGCTCCCATACATCATTTTTTTTAAACATCGGCATGTCGCATGTACGGTCGTGCATGACTCCGCTGGCAGCCCGTAAGCGCAAGGCTGCTCTTGGTGTTTTGGGCAGACGTAGTGATCAAGTACCGTTGCGTCGCAGCTGTTTCCTGAGTGGGTTGGCAAGGATAATATTCAGTGGTCATGTACATTAATTTATAATTAAAATGTACCTAAAAATTACGAAAAATCGCCTCTCGATGAGCGAAATACGAAGGAAATACCTGTATCGGGGTCACCTCGGGCGAAAGATAATGTGCTCCATCTAAAGGTAACAAACCACTTTCGTTTGGTTCGAATACAGAACAGTGGTGCCAACAGTTGTTATTTCGAATGTTTAACTTCACATAATTATGGTTATTGGAATTTTTCGTCCCGAAAAAGAGCATCTAAAACGTAAAAACACCGAGCACAAAATATCGACATTTAAAAAAATCACCTTCGATACATCATTTTTCGTGGTTAGGCGGAAGAGCGGGCCTGATGGCCCGAGTCTCGCCACATAAATAAAGTCATTATTATTATTATTATTATTATTATTATTATTATTATTATTATTATTATTATTATTATTATTATTATTATTATTATTATTATTATTATTATTATCATTATTATTATCATTGTTATTATTGTTATTATTATTATTATTATTATTATTATTATTATTATTATTATTATTATTATTATTATTATTATTATTAAAACATTGGCATCGATGTCGCATGTCTGTTGTACGTGGCTCCGCTGGCAAGCGCAAGGCTGCTCTTGGTGTTTTAGTGCGCGAGTGCCGTCGCGTCGCAGCTGTTGCCTGTGTGGGTTGGCGAGGAGGACGAGGCGATGAGGTTCATCGGCGTCGCGACGCAGAGTGACTGCGCGTCCTCGCCGACCTTTCAGGGGCGCGCGTTTCATGGCCGGCGTCCCGCCGCGCATTTACTGCCTCCTCCCCGTCCTCCCCTCTCTTCCCGTCCTCCCCCCAACCTCCCCACTTTGCTCCCCTCCCCCGCCGTCCTACCTCGTCCCACCGGGGAGAGGTGGCTCAGCTGATGGTATTGCAGTGCCTCTAACCGGGAGGTCCTACGTTCGAGGCACGACGGTGGCAGGACTTTCCACACTGGCTAGATAACTAGGTCGAATTCAGTTGTTTTCAGGAGGAGAATTCTAGCGTCTGGCTGCTCGAATCGGTAGTCCCTGGTTTCTCCGATCAATACCAGGCGAATGCCGGAGTAGTTTTTTAGTAGATTTTTTTTCTTCCTCCTCTTCCTTGTCCTATCCTCATCCCACACACACCACTGCCACAGATTCCGGGTGACTAGACGGGAGCCTGTTCCGGCTGGGGCGGTGCCCCGATGGTCGGAGATTCTTTCTATCTAGAAATCTTGTTAATTTTCATAATTATGAAACGTCAGCGTATTTCACGGCCATTCATACCATGACTTTTGGATATTCAATCTACCTTCACGGCGTCTATATTGCATTCACTTTTCGTGTCATCTCTACGTGCCCACATCTTTCCGGTGATTTTTCATACCCGCTTACCTTGAACCCCAAATATCGCCATGCAGAAACGCCAGTGCACGACAAATTACGATTTATGAGACTTTGTAAATTGGAGTTCTTCAGTGTTCGATTAACGGAAGTTACACGTGCTGTGTAGGGATTAAAAAATCATTCTAGTATAATGTGAACGATTCTTCATGTAAATGTTCTTTAAAGTTCACTAAACTGTCAGTAGTATATCTAAAAAAGGTCTCAAACGTCTATTTTACCAAGAAGACTGAGAAAGGGGTGGCTACGTGTGAAAAGAATCACGGGAAGTGACAGTCTAAGGAAGAAAGCTTGGACAGATAATACAGAATGTGCGATAAACAGTGTTTACTAAAAATAACTATGGGGGGAATTATTCTTGTAAGTGTAACCGAAGTCTGTAGTTATAGTCTCGAGTCTCATTGGCACGTTCAAGTCTCATGGACATTTTCATCGTGTTGTGTTTGGCTTCTCATACCACTCCGTGCCCGATGAGATTCACAAACGTCTTGATTATCTTTCATCACATTTTAGATCCTTGCTCGCAACCACCTCAATCATCAACCATTCAATGAAAGGCGACAACAAACCATCACTGTGTGGGTTGTATGTAAATTGGTGGCCAAATAATCCCTTCATATTTTCTCGCGTAACTTACTTTTTAATTCTACATATAAATTGGAGACCAAATCAACCCAGGTAAGGAAAGAGACTGATTGAGCAGGTAAGCACGCTAAGACGGCCACCGTCGCCGCGCTCCTGTACAGTTTTTTCTTGTGCATTATTGAAAATCTTCCAGACTTGCTCCTGTATCAAAATGAAAAGCAAAGTAAGCACTAGAAGAGGGTTCAAATTTCATGATCAGCGTTATAGAATATTAGAGAGAAAAAAGAATATAAAAGGGGCAAGAATATAAGAACGCAGAATTAATTCAATCAACGAATGAATCAATTGAATGAAAACCAAATTTAACCAAATAATATCTCGAAAGAAATATGCCAATTCTAAGTTTGGAAAAATTGATATGGGAGTTATTTCAAAAATAATGACTTAGAAAATGTTCTTCGAAAATAAAGTGTCACCTTCTACTTTTACCTGGTAGGTGGTCCTTAGTTCACGTATGCCCTTCTCTGGGTCAGTCCCCAATTTATATATAGGCTTAACTTTTGTTTTCCTTCTGGTTCCCAATATACTGTGCGTACTTGTCAGGAAAAGGGAACTCACTATCCTCCTTCCTTGCCTATATTTCTGTTCCTTACGCGGTAATGAATATGTCTCTCTCAATAACCATCCACTGTCGAGACATTCCACTTCACTTCCTGTAGCTAGATTTTGCACGGCGAAGCTATCGACAGCACTATCGATCTCCTGGGCATGAGCAGTTAGAGCATACCTTTTGTTCATCTGCGCATGCGCAGAAGATCGAAATTGC
The DNA here is from genome assembly GCA_011170035.1 of Teleogryllus occipitalis. Taxonomy (NCBI): domain Eukaryota; kingdom Metazoa; phylum Arthropoda; class Insecta; order Orthoptera; family Gryllidae; genus Teleogryllus; species Teleogryllus occipitalis. The sequence goes on from BLKR01010152.1 coordinate 60,825, forward strand.
AGTGTTATTTCTGAACGTTATGCCATTCAAAAACTCCCTAGTGTGTCCAGCTCGATAGTGGCGCTGACCCAAACAACGACCTCTCAAGTCCGGGGGCGTCGGAGCTGCACTTCGGGTTCGACGCATCTGCGCATGCGCAGAAGATCGAAATTGCAGTGTTATTTCTGAACGTTATGCCATTCAAAAACTCCCTAGTGTGTCCAGCTCGATAGTGGCGCTGACCCAAACAACGCCCTCTCAAGTCCGGGGGCGTCGGAGCTGCAGTTCGGGTTCGACGCATCTGCGCATGCGCAGAAGATCGAAATTGCAGTGTTATTTTTGAACGTTATGCCATTCAAAAACTCCCTAGTGTGTCCAGCTCGATAGTGGCGCTGACCCAAACAACGACCTCTCAAGTCCGGGGGCGTCGGAGCTGCAGTTCTGGTTCGACGCATCTGCGCATGCGCAGAAGATCGAAATTGCAGTCTTATTTCTGAACGTTATGCCATTCAAAAACTCCCTAGTGTGTCCAGCTCGATAGTGGCGCTGACCCAAACAACGACCTCTCAAATCCGGGGGCGTCGGAGCTGCAGTTCTGGTTCGACGCATCTGCGCATGCGCAGAAGATCGAAATTGCAGTCTTATTTTTGAACGTTATGCCATTCAAAAACTCCCTAGTGTGTCCAGCTCGATAGTGGCGCTGACCCAAACAACGCCCTCTCAAGTCCGGGGGCGTCGGAGCTGCACTTCGGGTTCGACGCATCTGCGCATGCGCAGAAGATCGAAATTGCAGTGTTATTTCTGAACGTTATGCCATTCAAAAACTCCCTAGTGTGTCCAGCTCGATAGTGGCGCTGACCCAAACAACGACCTCTCAAATCCGGGGGCGTCGGAGCTGCAGTTCTGGTTCGACGCATCTGCGCATGCGCAGAAGATCAAAATTGCAGTGTTATTTCTGAACGTTATGCCATTCAAAAACTCCCTAGTGTGTCCAGCTCGATAGTGGCGCTGACCCAAACAACGACCTCTCAAGTCCGGGGGGGGCGGGGCTGCAGTTCTGGTTCGACGCATCTGCGCATGCGCAGAAGATCGAAATTGCAGTGTTATTTCTGAACGTTATGCCATTCAAAAACTCCCTAGTGTGTCCAGCTCGATAGTGGCGCTGACCCAAACAACGACCTCTCAAATCCGGGGGCGTCGGAGCTGCAGTTCTGGTTCGACGCATCTGCGCATGCGCAGAAGATCGAAATTGCAGTCTTATTTCTGAACGTTATGCCATTCAAAAACTCCCTAGTGTGTCCAGCTCGATAGTGGCGCTGACCCAAACAACGCCCTCTCAAGTCCGGGGGCGTCGGAGCTGCAGTTCGGGTTCGACGCATCTGCGCATGCGCAGAAGATCGAAATTGCAGTGTTATTTTTGAACGTTATGCCATTCAAAAACTCCCTAGTGTGTCCAGCTCGATAGTGGCGCTGACCCAAACAACGCCCTCTCAAGTCCGGGGGCGTCGGAGCTGCAGTTCGGGTTTGATGCGGCGCGCCGGGCCGGGTGGGTGGAGGTGAGGGAGGGGGGGGGGGCGAGGCGAGACGGAGCAGAGCAGAGCGGGGAGGGACACGGTGGGCGGGGCGGGCGCGGTGCGGCGCGGCTGTCGATCAGTCCCCGCCGCTTCGCGGGGCAGCGGATCGCCGCATCGCCGGCGTGAATGGCGATTTCGGAAGCGGGCCAGGGTCGTTTCCCGCAGCGCGGCCTTCGACCCTTCCCAGCCGCCCAGCACTTACGCAGGGCAGGGGATGGTAGCGACGCGAGCGCTCACTCAACCCTTCTGAACCCTGCCTCTGCTCTTGCCAGGCTTTCAAATGCGGATTGTGGGAATGCTGATTATGTCTTGTTGACATGATTAAAGGATGAAATAATTGAAGACTTAAAAAAAAGGATGCAAGTGCCATTTCTTTTAAATTTTCGTTTTACCATAATAATGAATGAATCAATACTTATAACATAAATAAGAACCAAAGTCCAGACGCACTTTATGAGCGATTATAAACAGCAGGAGTTGTACTTGCCAATAGGTTTAATGTATATACAAAACTCATTTTTCTCGGAAGTATGAAAATGGCACTTATATCATTTTTTATATCAAGTCTTCAACTGAAGTCATCTTTGTCAATTTAGATTTATTCAGAGAGCCAGCTTTCGACATATTTGCTGTCATCATTTATTATTTCTAAACTGTCGAGATGGCAAAGCCGTCGAAAGTGGGCTCTCTGAATAAGTTGACAAAGATGACGTCAATTATTTCATAGTTTCCAATAAGGTTCTTATCGTTTCCGAGGCTTGGCCGTAATATACCCGCTCAGATGAAGAGGAAGTTGCCGCACGGCATGAAACCTAAAATTGTGGGTTTTAAATCCGGGGATGGCATGATATGTTTTCCCTTTCGCTTTTCCGGGTGTTGCGATGTGGATGGCTGCGGTAAACCACAACATCTCGTGTAGTAGCATCCAAGAAATAGTCTTCATTTCATAATTCGTAAAAGCAAGTCCCGTAGTTGCACGTAGTCTACAGGTCACGTAGTTTTCAATAGGCGAGGATTTGTGCTCTTTATAAATCGTACGTAGGTCAACCAGCTTGGAAGGAAATTCAGGTTAGACTAGAAAAAACAAATTATTTCGGCCGAAGTGATCACACCCACAAAATTCGAACAAGAAAACAAAATTCAGATCTTGGTAAATTTTCCTTTTGTAACAGAACAATTAGAGATTGGAACAATTAACCCGCAGCAATTTTCAAAGTTTTTCCTCTAAATGTCCGAAGTTCTAGAAATGAGTTAGAACAAGATGAGAGTAATAGATATTAAATGAGTAAGTGCTGTGAAGTGCGGTGAAGTGCTGTGAAGTGCTGGTCAGTGTAATTCAAAGCAAAACAGTGTAGTGTAGTGAAGTGTAGTGAATGTGATCAATGAATTAAAAATAATCTAATTTAGCCCCCGGGTCATATCCAATTGCAGTTCAAATAAATGTACGTATGTATGTATGTATATTCCGCTAGGTATGTTGCATTTGAAGTCGAGTAGATAATTTGATACTTTACATACTTTCTCTTCCAACTATTGAATGTTTCGCTGAGATTTGGCGTGAAGGCAGCGCGTAATGTCGCTATTTCTTCTTCTTCTTCTCCCCCGGATGCCTCTCAGTGTCGGGGATTTGACATACTCCTTTTTGTCTTGTGCCTTGCGTATCACCTCTCCTAGTGTAGCTCCGCTCCTTTGACATATATCCTGTATATAGGCGTCCGATGTTCCTCTTGGCCTTCCAGGTGGCGTCTTTTCTTCTGACCTGGCTTCAATCATTTGTTTCGGCTTTCTATCCTCTGCCATTCTAAAAACAGTCGCTAGTTCATATACAAATAACATTGTTTAATTGAGCTCCACGGGAAGTTAAAGTCGTGTTTTATACATAACATTTACAAAATATTGGGAATGCCTCTGTAGGGCAGAATACTTTCTGTAAGAACTACTAGATCAGAACGTTCTTTTCAATTGCTTTTCGTTTGTTCTAGTTAGTACCTCCTTGATTTCGTTTTTTAATATTAAAAATTTTTCTCAAGAAGGTAACTGCCAATATTGAAAACAAAAATGTAATCCTTGACTTTTCAACTTGTCACTCATTTTTTGAGTCATCTAGGTGCTCTATTATTTGCTCTATTATTCACATTCTTTTGCATACCTATTTCAAAATTCTAGCTAATAACACTTTAAAATTATAGCCTGAAAAATAAATAATCCCAAATTAAAGTTAATAATGATAATAAATTCTGGTAATTTAAAAAATAACTTAAAAATTTCTTTGTTGTATTCACTGTTTTATCTGAACATTTGAGCATCATCTCAGTTTCAGCACCAGTGCTAAAAATTGAACTTTTAGCAAGCTTTGAATGCTGTAAAAATAACGATTTTACTAGGGACTGTCTAAACAAGGTATTTTGTAAATTGGTCATTTATGTCTGAAAGTCTAAATGTTTCACGTGCTTTACAGAAATATGAAATTGCTGTAATTACATTTTCTGTATCTTATAAATAGAATAGGTTCCAGAAGGGTCATTATGGAATACATGCAACTCATGTTCTCTGTACTATGGCTGACTGGCATTTAACGTGCGACCTTGAACTTCTCCTCCAAACTTCGAAGAAGTTCTTTAAACAGAAGAGGTTTTCTGAAGTGATCAACAGAACAGACGATGGTTGTTCATCGCAGGAGACAAAAGGTTACTAGCTAAACAAGTTCCAGTGGACGTGTATGAGGAAAGTAATCGTCCTGCTGTGTAGTGCTGCACCTTCCTCCGATGGTTACTGTCACACATTCTATTGTCAACCAAATAATTGGTATTCTGGAAAATTATTCTTACTATTTGATTTGAATCTGGAATTACTCTTATGATGGAATTTACAAAGCAACAACTCAATAAAATAAATAATTTACATAGTACACAGCGTGAAAACAAAATATTGAAATACTTTTAAAAACTCGTATTGGTCACTAATGAGTCCAAAAATGAACCTCAGATATTATGCAATGGGTTTAGCATTAATATAATGGCGCTAATAATATTAATTAATTAATTAATGGGGCTATTAATATACATGCCCTTTGAAATACAGTAATTAAGAAATATTAATTTGTTGTAATATGTGAAAAAATAAATGGTTGGTGATTTACAAATATTTTCAATACTAATATAACATTAATGTAATAATAATTAACATAATTATTTTTAATTTTCAATTCCAATGGGAAAAAGTAGAACTATTACATCTGGCCCGAAAATCCTGAAGAAACTATTGGCATTTCCATTTTCATATTAATGTTGCGAGTTATTATTTCAATTTAAACTTTCTGTGCCATATTCTCACAAATGGGAGACTTGCTCATGTCCACCAAAATCTGTTTCACAATTCACTCAGAATTATAAAACTCCATATAGCGAACGTTTCTGTGAGAAAATGCTGTTCATTGTAACAATGAATAATCGTTTATTTATTTATTTATTGCAAATGAAAACACTTGTAACCTGTTGTAGACTATCGGCAGTTCTTTTCATTTTTTTGAAGTTCAAAATAATTTCAAATTTGTGGATGACAGTATTTCTATTTTTTGTCTCGAAAAGCACTGGTCCTATTTTTTCCTTCCTAGGAAAATAGTTCCTAGCAAATAATGTGAAAACGAAAATATTACTTTGAACTTTTCTATTGCTTATTTGTCGTGTAATTTCTGGCTAATGTTTCCATTTGTGCGGAGAATTATAATTTTTATTTTTTAGAACAACCTGAATTTGAATGTCGAACAGAAATAAACATACATAAAATGTCACTTGAGCGAACTATTAACGTGACCAGAATGAAATCTGATACCCTGATTTTGTTCTTCCTTCTCTTCAGGCGGCAGGAATAGGCTTGCCTATGTAAGTTTATGTATCAAAATATAAAGTTCTACTATCATAATTCCAATTCTCATACCTTATAAAGTTTTGCTTACTTTTGACAATTGGGTTACGTAGTACATATATAACATTAAAATTTTTAAGAATGATGAAAAATACACGAAAAATATTATTTTAATTGTAATGTCATTTACATAAATAGTAAGATCATGAAGATCATTAAGAATATCAGAATGCTCACTTGTCAAGTATTGTAACGGTACCTCTTGTCTACCTCCGAAAACCTTCTACAATGGCCCCCACGCTGGGCTGCCAAATATGTAATGGTACACGTCACCTATCCGTTCTGCTTTTCTTTCTCAAAACTAACTTACAAAAATATGTAACGATCTTTACCTGTGCTCCTTTCATCTATGGTTCTTACCAAAATGTCCACTATTATGCCTGACGTTGGGTTGCCAAAAATACATACATCTGAAATTTGCCCGTTGCCTAGCTGCTTTTCTGATATTTATTCATACAGATATAAATACTGGGCGTGAGGCTGTGGCGGACCTATACAGGATCCTGACGTAGCATTCGGGCACGTGGGCGTAGGTCCTCATCTAACTACACATACTTATAAGACCAATTGCATTGGTTTAATGTCGAACCAACAACGTTCGACATCGTTTATTTTATCTGTTGTTTTTTTTTTTTTTTGTTCTCCTTCCTCTGCTAGAGGCATGACAAATAACAAACAACACAAAATCGAAAAACAATACACTAAATACACAATAAACAGTACCCTAGAAACACGAAATTCTCATTCACACTGAATATTTACACTATAAGATTAAAACCAAATCATTCATACTTGAATGCGCATTCTATTTTTTGTTTTCACTAAAATCTATTTCTATTTGACAAAACTTGGCCTTTTACATTAGAAGCTATGAGTCTATTCTTTCTTCTTATCAATGCGCATTACCAATTTAAATAAAGTTAGTGCACTTTCCTTTCGTTGAGTTCAGCGACCTGCACCGCGCCGTTCTCATGCATCACTCTCGCCAAATATACGCAGCGTCCTTTTGTTTGTCCATTCACAGCATCCTTCCATTTTTCACACACGTAATTCGGAAAATTTCATTTTAAATAATCAATGTCTCTTCGTTATAACTGTTTATTACTTACGAAACGAGTTTAATCACACGGCTGATGATACGACTGTTTATATTCGCGAACAACGTTCTCTTTGAAAATTTTTCAATAATTTTCCGC
>BLKR01010153.1:0-67481 GCA_011170035.1 Teleogryllus occipitalis
AGGGAGTTCCTTGATTTTAGTTGCCTACTCGCAAGAGAACCATAAAGGGGATGGAGCTAATGTATGAAAACCCTTGTATCGTTAACTTCCACAACTGCCCCGAGGCGGAATTCTTAGACAGTCCTTTTAAAATTTCTGGCGCTTTCACGGGAGTAGGGTCTTCTTTGCACACTTAAATATTTTAACAATATGTGTTCATGTCAATAGCAATGAAGAAGAAATTTTCTCTAAGAGAGTTTGGGTTCGGAAAGGTTTTGATGTACAGTTTATTCAACTTCAATAGAGTATGGAAGTCCTTAGATGATACACTACTGATTAAAGTAAATCGTTCTTATTTTCAAAACTTTCTTGTGTTTTGTTTTACTATTCTCAAATTTACATTGTTTCTTACTAAAACTGCAGGATCAATCCTGAACTTGAATACAGTGCTGTAGCGCTTAGATTCACAGCTCAGAAGTCTTACAAAAATGAACAAACTTCTTAAGAGGCCTACTCTGGTATGTCATATAGATAAACTAAAAAGTTTATACGACCCTACGCTGATTGTTTATATGAAAGCGTGTTAGTGCGATAAAATTTATTACGAACCGCATTCATGATAGTACTGTCAGGTGATGGGTAGAGAAATTTCAAAATAATGTCCTGGTTATAGGATGAAATATGAATTACAAATATCATTTTAAAGGCTTTCTGCAGGCGTTTATTTCATTTAAAGTTCTTATATTTTGAGGCGTTATCTACAAAACGTATTAATATTCACAGTTCCTTCAGAAACATCTAAGAAACTTGTGGTGGAAGTTCAAGGCCGAATTTTACCTTTTCCATTCCGAGTGGCAATTAACTAGCGGCCCTTATTCTCCTCAGTGAGAATATTCAACCTAAAACATTATATCGCAAGAAGATATCGGGAACATAAATCCATGTTTCATTGTAATTTCTCATAGTAATATTCAGATGCGTATATGTATATTTTTCAGAACATCTGTAAGTACTGAATTTATACCCATCCAGGGTATCTTAGATTAAATATTAGAAATATCTAGGGCATGTAGGAGTTCCAAGATGATCACTTTTTTGCCAATGAATATATGATGAGAAATTTCATAAAATGAATTTTCATGTGAGACCCTGCCCATTTCCCCTGTTTATTAGGCAACTCATCTTGCACTAGTGTATGACAATACACAAAATTTATTTAACTGTGACAAAACGTGGCCTAGAAGTTTTTATCAAGTGTTTCGAAATATACAATATTGTATCCAGTTATACGCAATATCGTATAACTCTTTAATTGTGTAACTATTCTTGAAAATATTTTCCATGAAGAACTTCTGTAGATCACTAAACTAATCTGATAGTTTGGTGAAAAAATGTTAAATGTAAGAGCCACTGAGCCCATGCTTTTGAGGTAGACTGAGACGCCATTACGTACTGTATTGAATGTGACTCACAGCAATAAATGTAAGAACTCAACCATACATTTCTTTCAAATTCACGTCGTTGCCACTTTGTTATAATTTTTCTTCAGTTTTTCACGGATTTTTCAATAGACTTTGGTATCTCGCTTGGAATCACAAAAAGCTTGGTTGTCAACATTTTTGCCTCAAAAATGTATTTCTATGGAAGATACATAGGTCATTTCTGTACTGCAATCGGAAAAGAGCTGCATAATTTGCATGCAAGAGTAGAAGGAATGAGGTAAATTAGTTCTCAGAGTTGCAGGAGAAAGTGTGAAATCTGAGTTTCGGAGTTCAAGAAACAAACGTTAACCTCCTACAATATTTCGGCCGAGATTGCAATAATCACAATTTGCGCAGTAGACACGCCGTTTCCATTTAAGAGGTTCTTGCATTTGTACATTTTACCAAAACTTTCTTAGAAAGTTTACCAGTCTTACGGCAATAGGGCGTACGATGCGACTGTTAGAAAGGGAAATTTCTAAATGTTATTACTCGTAGTAGTAAAACGCCTTTGTATACAATATTATGGAAAGTAAAAGTATAGAAAGCCAAAAGAAAGAAACAAGAAACTAAAATATTAGCTGCGGAGGAAGGAAATACGCTGAGGCAGAGAGTACGATACTCAGAAATGGAAGAGCATGTGTGGTCGAGTTCAACTCATCAAGATTTTTCATTTGAATTCTTCCTCTATCTGAATTTTTTCGAAAGGTGTCTGGCGAAGTTACCGGTGCTGAAAATACGCAGCGCACGACGCGGCTAATCAGTAGGCAAAATATCTGACAATTTGGGAGGGCAGATGTCCTTACTTTGTAACGACTGATGCATATGATTATTTAAATAGCTTCCCTGCAGTTACACAATTACTCAGTCTACATAACAAAAACATTCTGAAGCATCTTGCTTCATACATTGTTGTTCTAATGCTCTTAAATCGTAACGATGGATCAGGTACTTTTACCACATTTCATAATTTCCGAATTTAATGGTTTTAATTGTAACGCCAGCGGGAAAATGATTTGTAATGAAAGGCAAAATATTGCTTCTAAACTTCTCAAGATACGTTTATATGTCAGAAAGGACGAGGAGCAGAAAAGGAGATGTAAAAGACATACATTGGAAAGGCCCGAAATTGACTTCAAAAAGGGCGAGTAAACCAGAAACACCCAACTCCAGGAAGAGATTGCAGAAATCACTGAGGTTTACGTGCCACTTTTAATCAGAAGAGTTTTCAACTAAGTGCTTCCTGAATTTGCACATTTTACCGAAAGGTGCCCGGTGAAATCTGCGGCTCCGGCGGCCCGAGTTAGCGGGATGGGGAGTCGTGTTAGCCGGGTGACGGGGGGAGAGAGCCGGGTGGGGAAAGGGATCAGAAAAGGGAGGGGCGGCTGTGGCGGAATTCCGCTCGTTAGGGAGCAGTGATTTGCGTAGCGCTACGAAAGGGCGCGAAAGAGAGCGGAGCAGAGACTGCTGTGCGGGACGCGGCACTTTGCCCAGCGAGCTGGTGGTGGTCACGGGAGAGCCCCGTGGGTGGCCGGAAGAGGGAGTGAGCGAACCAGGGAGGGGAAGGGACGAGAAGAGAAGAGAGGAGTGAACGGTGAAAAGGGGAGGGAAGGAATGAGAAGGGGAGGGAAGGAGTGAGAAGGGAGAGAAGGAGGGAAATGGAGGGGGTAAAGGGGAGGGACGGGGAGGGAAAGAACGAGAGGGGATGGGAAGGGGATGGACGGGTGGGGGATGGATGGGAAGGGGAGGGAAGGGGAGGGAAGGGGAGGGAAGGGAAGGAAGGTCCGGGGGCGCTCCTGAACGCTGCGCGTTCCGTGGGAGAGCCAGCGTGAGAATGACAGCCGCCATCCGCCAACGCATCGTGAGAGATGGACGACAGGGTGCGGACAGCCTGCCATTCAGAGAACGGAATGAGATCCAGCATTTAAAGATTTAACGCATTTATGTAGGGGCCCCGCACTTTTATAAAAGCAGCTTCTAACTGCCCTTACGCTGTTCATGAATTGATAGTGGAAATGAATATCCAAGCTGACAGAAAGTCTACATATGTGCCAAGCACATTTTCATCGAGAATGTTCTTCCTTGAATGGTTGGTTTTGAATACAAAGTTAGTTTTCAAATTGCTTTAAGATTAGTAAATATTTATCTAACTATAATATTTAAACACTTTTTGTTAAGTTAAAATCATTGAGTACTATTTCAAAATTTTTAATTTATCTTGGAAATGTTTTGTTTTTCTGATTATGATCTGAAGATTTAAAGATATTTCGCTATAATATCTTATGTATAGGTATCTTCTCACTTCACCACGAAAACGAAATGGCGACGTAAAAAGCTAACAGTACCACAACGTTCTTCAGTAAGTTGTTCGAATAGTTTCAGGATCTAAACGATGCTTTGCTACGCTTGTCGAAATTGGCAAAGAAAATCTGGGCTTCCGCCTCCACGATGCATAAAACAAACTTGGGTCTGAGCAACGGATACTTTTCAACGGATTTTAATTAGTTTATTAGTTAGAAAATTAGTTTGTTCTCCGATCTCGTAATGCCCTGCTTTTTTATAATGTTGTGCTCTGATTACCCGATTTCGCGGCGAACAGAATGGCGAAATAGTACGTTAAGAAAAAAACTCCTACTTTCCTTTAATTTTTAGTTTTTCTTTTTATTAATTTAATTCGGAGCACTGTTTGAATTACATTTCATCATTCTTTGCCTGTCAAAATTATTTGGTCCCTCAAAAATTATTTTCTTTTCGAATTCATGGGCGTAGAAAATAGTAATGGATATAAATTTTCAAAATAATATGTTTTTTTAAATGCCAACTCAACATCAAACATAACATCAAACATAACATCAAACTTAACATCAAACTTAACATCAAACATAAAATCAACAATAAACGTGGATTACCCTTCAGCTAGCACGTTTAGCGTAATATTCAAATTAGTTACGCATATCCAGAAGGTTTTTTATTCCAGTTTCATGTTAAAGTGATTCTACATTCACAAACGTCATGCCGATGTCATCCTGTTAATTTTTATGGAAATGAGAATGGGAGGTATGAGGCCGGCTGGAGGGAGAAGGGACAGAATTTCAATATTTGCTTTCGATACTAGAATTAAATAGGAAGAATCGACATAGTTGCTCCCGCCCGTACTTGCGTAAATTTACATACTTCGAATACTTGTTTTCAATACATGACATAATTAAAAAATGTATTGTTTGAATTATAATATTACGATGTATATGTTGTATTTTGAACTGCTGTAACCATACTTTTTTGAAATACCGCTACAAAATTTTAAAAAAAAAACGTCACGCGATGACATTTGAAATATAAGAACTTATTTAGAGTTTTAATGGCTTTAAATAAGTTGCATTAGAGGGGATGAATAGCTAGGATATAAAATATAAAAGGTCGATCTCTCACTAATATATTTCCCTTAAGTTTGAAGCGGGTGTGTCTGTTATGTATGTTTCATGAACTACGAATTTACCATAACTGTGTTTCGGGACTAAGCATTGGGTCTTCATTGTCACATTTTCTTCTTCACTGCAGGATATTTTTCGCGGAAATCCGCTTCCTAACCCCATGAAGTAACGACAGCTCGCTAATCACAATTAATTACGAGATGTAGCAACTGAATTAAAATTGAAGCCTGAAATTTTTTAATGCGAATATCGGCCATCTCGGACCACACTACACGTTATTCTCCGAGGCCCAGTCATATTATTCTGGAGAGAATTTTTAACGTGTATTAATTCGTTATGAGGAACAGTCTTTTCGACTGTATCCATTGTTCAAATAAGGTTGTTAACTTTGATTTATGAGCTATGAGGAGATAGCATGATAATGGGTGAAAGGACAATCACAAATACGCCCATGCCAACGCAGGATTCGAACCTGCGTCCTCAGCGCAGGCGACGACACTGCCGTAACCGCCTGAGGCACGGAGGCCAACCTGTTGTTAATAATAATAATAATAATAATAATAATAATAATAATTATTATTATTATTATTATTATTATTATTATTAGTTGTATTACTTATGATATAAGGATTTTTACAAAAAGAAAGACCCGGATAATACGTCTCCACACAAGATAATAAATTAAACTAGGGGTGCAATAACAGCCCATTCTTTCCCACATTAATTGTAATTTTACAATTTTCGAATATTCAGAGAGTTCAACGAAAATGAGACCTGCGGCATTCCTTTAAGCGCCCCTTATTCTATCTGTGGAAAAAAATGAAGAAAAAGACTGGATTCGTTTTGAGAAAAAATTGTTTAAAAAATTTAAAATTTCCTATATGGAAATTTTCGTTGAAAAATTTGGAGCCGATTTTAAGAAAATGTCATTTAAGCTTTACTGTAAATACGATATTTAAAGCTCTTTTCCACAGAAAATTTGAGTTTTGGAAAAGTTTCATTAGAAGTCTTTTAAAGAACTTCTACACACAAATGCAATAATGTAAACAAATCAACAAACATGCAACAAATGTGCATATTAACGGCGAGAGAGGTATTTAAAGAAATACATTTCCGTAATTTTGAAAAAACAAAAGAACATAGCTAAATCATTTTATATCATCGTATACAGTGCATTTAGCACTATCCGTACAAAGAGTTTGAAGAAAAAAGTGTAGCCCTTTTTGAGAAAATGGCGTTTCAGCATTTTTGAAAATGCGGAATTTTGAGCTCGTTTTCATAAGATTGTTTTAAGATTTCGAGAAACGTTTAAGACGTGATTTGAAGCACATGGGCTCATTAGCACATTACATTTGAAGAACATTACCGCTAGTGTAAATATTAATGACAAGAAACAATTTTTACAAAATACATTTTTGTACTTTTCTTTAAAAAATGAATAGAGCAAAATGGCGGTTAAATCATCTCATACTGTACATTTAGTACTATCCTTACCAAAAGTTTAAAGAAAAATCTGGAGCCGTTTTGAGAGATTTTTGTTTTGATATTTTTAATGTTACACATATTTCACTCAATATTGCGAGAAAACTACTAAAAAGCTTCAAAAAACGTAGGTAATCTGATTGAAAGAACAAATTTTGGAGAACAAATTTAATTCGAAAGAAAAATTTGTCTCTACAATTTTGTAGCTTTAGGAAGATGCTGAAAAAATAAATCTTTTGCAATTTTCAAAAGTACAGAGTTAACAGTGAAAATTGAACTTTTGCCAGCTTTATAAGTGTATTTCAGTTAACTCTCACAAGAATTATAAGGAAAAGAATTGGAGCCATTTTTGAGAAAGTTTTGGAAATGTCTCAGGGGCTTGATGTAAATTACCCTCAAGTATTAAATAATACTTTTCAAAATCGCAGAACTTCAAGTGAGGCCCGTCAGGAGTTTATTCAGTTTGGAAAACATCCTATGCATGGTTTAGGCGCTAGTGTTGTTCAGAGACGACAGACGGATAAACGAACATTCGGACGAATAGACAGACGGACGTTAAAAAAACTAACTTTTTCGATAACAAGGAGCCACAATTTCTAAAAAATGACGTCATAACTTGTTAGACGGGAGTAATTTATTCAGATTAGAAGAAAATTTATCCACTTTTTCTGCACCAGTGCCTCACAATACGAGTTTTTCTTTCGAAAAATCACGGTTCTTTGCTGGAGCATTACATATCTTTCTCTATACTACGTATATTACTTCGTATAAACGTATGCATACGAGAAAGTAAAAACCTTTATAAACAATTTTGTGAAGATCTTTTCTCCGTACATTAGAGATAAGCGCTCAATACATTTTATTGTTTCGCGTTGTAACACAAATGATGCAATAGGAAAGACTTTACTGTCTTCTTGAAGGCACCCAAATGCCTTATTATTACGATGGTGTTTGGTGTTCTCTTGACTTCATCTCACTTTTATCTTCATTTTATTCGAACCTCGTCCCGTCCCCCTCCGGGTGTGGTTTATAGTTGGCGTCGTCTTCTGCCCTGATCAGTCGCTTCCCCTCGACCATTGCGAGGCGCCCTCCTCGCGGTCCTTCTTCCGTTTCCCGCAGTGGCCGCCGTCGCCTTTGTTTCGAGGCGCTGCTTCAGCGATTCCTCGGGAGCGGAGACGGCGTCGCCGGCGCGCGAGCGAGCACTGGTCCAGATTGAGAAGTAATGGCTAACGACCGGAAATCCAATCAAAATAACTGCAGAGTTCGGATGTAACTGTTATGGGGGTCCTAGTGAGAGAAGAAAATCTTTCTTCAAATGGAAGTGAAAATTTCATCTTCATTGCGGAGGAAAATGAAAAGTCCAGTGAAAATGAAAGTCGTTAGAATAAAATATTCGACTTTTTAAGTTTTCTATTCATTTACGAGTTAAGCGATTTAAAGTCGTGTTCAGCCTTGAACTAGCTTAAATTATGTTTTGCAAATAGATATTTCCTCTCCTTTGCACTCGTTCGCTTACATTACAGAATTAAATAATAGAAATACGTGGAAATTAGAAAAGGCAGATGAATCGACAGAGAAGTGTTTGTAAATTTCATTTGCAACGTAAGTACAAAATATTTATATTTACAATCACTTCAATTCCTTTTTACAATACTGCGTCTCATTGTATTTCTGCATGTTATAACTCATACTATAAAAATTGGACATGATCATTTCTCAAAATTTAGCCAAGTAATCCCACAGAATTTTGTAAAAATTATCTCAGATTCCGGATCAAGAACTCAAAAATTCTAGAATACTAGAATTCAAACTTTCAAGTTGCAACATCGAGTGGGCTATTGGTAGCTATGTTTTCTGCAAAAGAATCAATCACACGATGGCGCAGGCTTGCGGAGCAGACTGTGCTCTACTCTGTCCTGCTCTGCTATGCCTCAATACGCACTTCTATCCGCCCTGCATCAATCCGAACCAATCCACTCCGCTCCGCTTCAATCCGCTCCTCTCCAACCCTCTCCGCTCCCTTCCCCTTCGCTCCAATCCTTTCCGCTTTAATCCCCTCCGCTCCAATCCCCTCCGCTCCAATCCCCTCCGCTCCAATCCCCTCCGCTCCAATCCCCTCCGCTCCAATCCCCTCCGCTCCAATCCTCTCCGCTCCAATCCCCTTCGCTCCAATCCTCGCCGCTCCAAACCCCTCCGCTCCAAACCCCTCCGCTCCAATCCCCTCGGCTCCAATCCCCTCCGCTCCAATACCCTTCGCTCCAATCCTCGCCGCTCCAAACCCTCTGCTCCAAACCCCTCCGTTTCAATCCCCTCCGCTCCAATCCGCTCCGAGTGAGGGCAAGGAAAAGCGTGGCGCGGGGTGGGCGAAGGTGCAGGCACGGGACGCGGGCGCCGCGCCGTCAGGGTATCGATCCCGCGCCTGCATCGCCCCCCGTTCGCTCACCCGCCCACTCGCCCGCTGGCCCGCTCGCTCGGCCGCTTGGCCGCTCGCTTGGCCACCCTGCTGTCTGCCGCTGGCCCCACGCGCTGGCCGATTGAAAGAAGTACGCGGCTGGTGGGCGCGCGAAACAGTCGAACCGCTGCTCTCGAAATCGTTGTGCAGGAAATTGAATCAATTGCGTGTCGAGTACGCAAGGCGTTATGTGTGGGAAACTTGTAATTTTCAGTGGAACTACACATCGCAAGGTAAACCGCCCGAGATGAAATCCAGCTTTTCTCCGGACTCTGCGGCGACAGACCGAGAAATCCTAGGGTTCCAGTGCCGGAAGACGCGGATACCCGTCGCTATTTAGATAACTGCGTCGAATTCAGCCGCTGCCTAAAGGAGATTCTAACGGCCGGCTGCGCTGATTCATAGATTTCTGTTATATCGCCGATCAGTATCAGGCGAATGCCGGAGCAGTATCGTATCAAACGGCTCAATTAACACTCGCGATATTTCCTTTCTCTTACTTGTCCTGTCCTCGCCCTTTTCTCACTCATGTACACATGCATCCACTACGCTCGAAAAAAACTCAAAAGTTCCTCTTAAAACACTAATTGTTGTGAATTTATTTCGGATATTTTCGACAGCTGGGTCGCAGTTAAAAAAATAAAAGCCACTTTCCCGCCTTTGAATCACCTTGACTTTAAATATAATTTGAAAATGACTGCAGTTTTGTGCATTTATTTCAGAGTATATTATACATTTGTATACATTGTTGTAGCACCCAATAATATTTTGACTTTGGAATGTAGTTACAAATTATCATTTTCTTAAAGCTTACTAATCCTTTGAATAAGCATATCATACGCTAAGGAAATACGATAGTTTTTGGCAGTTTATGAGAAAATAATTCGGTCACAAGTGAGGATCAGTGGGGGAAATGAAGGGGAACAGGCTGGACCAGGATTTGCAAGAACTGTTTAACTGTGTCTTATGTGATTGTGATTTTTCCTCATTTCTTAAATTGCTGGGCCATAGTTTAAAAAAACCTAAGACATTTGTAATCAAGTACTTGGCTGTCCGGTAGACGCCGCGTCCCAGACACCTGCGACCGTCCTCTAGGAGAATGGTCACAGAATGGCAATTGAAACGTTGGTAGCTGAACCTAGGACGCGGCATCTCCCGAACAGCTAAATAGTTACTGACTCTGGCAGCGGAAGCCTATGCTCTCACATCTATAGATGTTTCAGACTAGAAAAAGTTCTATTGCCTTACCTAAATATTTCTTCTTGTATACGTATAAATAAGTGTATACAATCCGCACTCTGCAAAAACTCTGCACATTGTAAATAATAATTGTATGAAAGAGGGAAATTGATTTAATGTAGCATCTAACTGCGAACGCCCAGCCCCGGAAGTGTGATTTAAAGAATTAGAGACCCGGTACTGTGCGAATGAACCCATTTCAATATTGCTGAGTGTTGAGATAAAAATTCAAAGAAAATAAAATATTTCCATTAATTTTATCGTGAAAGATCATTTTCGTATTTTCCTTCAATTTCATTTTACATTGATTTCGGCTTCTCTTTTCTGTCCACCCATGCTTTGGAGAGGGGGCACCCGAAAGAACTAAATGTGGAAAATTGTAAATAAGGACGTTCATAAAAGTTGTACATATTTCATATAAAGTTGAATAGAACATAATGCGGGTCCTCATTGATTTCCCCAATGTCACCCATCTATCATTCACCCGCACCCAAACTGTGCCTCATCATTTCCCCATTTGCCATCTATCCGTCCTCCAAAACACGTCATCTTGAGAATTTACTTGTCCTAAAAAAGAAGTCATGTCGCTGTTACACATAAACTTGGTTTAAAAGCCTAGGAGGCATCGCTTCCGAAATATTCGCGATTATAATGTGTGTTGCAATATCTTTTTGTACGTCATAATCTGCAAAATTCTATTTTTTCTTCTGAAAACTGTTCAATGAAGGAAGGGCTGTAATCCTCTATCCACCAATATCACCCTTTCAAGGTTTCGGGTCGATGATTTCTTATGAACGGAAAAAACGATCGTCTTTCTTTGGTGTATGATGTACAAAGGATTAGAAAGCTTTAAAAAATTATAATTTGTAACTACATTCCAAAGTCAAAATATTATTGGATGCTTCAACAATATATTCAAATATATAATAAACACTAAAGTAAATACACAGAACACTTGCAGCCATTTTCAAAGTATTTTGAAAGTCAGGGTGATTTAAAGGCGGGAAAAGGTTTTTATTTTTTTAACTGCAGACCAGCAGTCGAAAAACTCCGAAAAAATTCACAACAGTTTGTATTTTAAGAGGAACTTTCGAGATTTTATCGAGCATGTTCCAGGGTTCTATGACACAATACAAATTAATTTTTGTTATTTTTTTGTTTGAATTTGGGGCTGAGAAAATATCGAAAGATATTTTTCTGATACTATGAATTGTTTTCTTATTTATCACAGTTTTTAGTCAGATATAGTAGTTACTGTACCATATATAATAGATACTGTTTTGGCTGTAGAGGTGTGTGGGTGGTGGGACGGGAGCTAAAGAACCTATCAAAGATATTATTTTTATGTTAGAATTATAATGTAACTACTCATATGTCATTTGTCATTTGTAGGGGAACATTTTACCATCTTATCTGGAGGTATCCTTTAGACCAATAAAATAGTTCGTACTTAACTGTAGATTACTTTCCCAGCGTTGAGTCATAAGTAACTGGAAGCCAAGTAATGGAACTATTTTCTCGTTCTTTATATTGCTCTTTGTTTCTCTATTGGCGATCCCATAATGAAAATAAAAGAAGTAAAAAAATTAGTGCCGCTGAACCCCAAGTTTAAGCCGCGCTAACTTTTTCTTGGGCAATCTAGAAAATTCATTTCAGAATTTTTAACGTTGCTCATCGCATTCGACATTTTCCGCAAATCGAATGTTTCCACTTTTCGGTCATAATTCTAAAATATGACTCCATAATTCGGATTTCAGTTTGAAACATTGATCTTTATTTAAGTGCTCAGTGCAGGGTCTTCCTCAATATTAATTTATTGCAATAAAGACTGTCACCATAAAATAAATTTACATCGTGTCTGTGCATTCCTGAGTAGATGTGATACTATTTCAGTGTAGTAGTAATGATTTATTTCGATTTAATTGGTTGTGGCAATAAATTTACTCTCCAAATGTATTATTTTCATCACCGCATATAATTATATTTAGAAAATCAGTTGAAACAAATACTAATAAAAGCTTATAAACGTTGTAATCGGAAATCCACATCAAATACTTTTTTAGTTAAATGCGGAATAACAACGAAGTTAAAATTACAAATACGCTTACATAAAAATGTACTTGATAGGTTTGGAAATGTATATTGAGATCTTTGGAAGGTTGACGAGTTCATAGCGATGACCTGCGTTAGTAAAAACCGTGCGGACCGGTTTAACACTTTGCGAATGACCTAAGAGAAAACATTACACCAATATTTGAAGAAAATCAATGTAGTAGAGGAATCAACTCACAACTTCGTCTCGAGTTATCTGTCCGTACATTGGTTAGTCGCGACAATCCATCTGTCGGTGTTTTCCTTCTTTCTTTTTTCTTTCTTTTTTCTTTCTTTTTTCTTTCTTTTTTCTTTCTTTTTTTCTTTCTTTTTTCTCTCTTTTTTCTCTCTTTTTTCTTTTCTTTCTTTCTTTTTTCTTTTTCTTTCTCTCTTTTTTCTTTTTCTTTCTCTCTTTTTTCTTTTTCTTTCTCTATTGTTTCTTTTTTCTTTCTTTCTTTCTTATTTATTTATTTACATATTTTCAGTTTTGTATTGGCGCGAGGGCATATGCCTCCCATTATTTGCTCGATTGAAGTTCGGGATCGCCTTCTGTTGTTTTCCCTCCGCCGTTGTTCCGAGCACGCCCAGCGCACGATTTTACTGACTTCTTACGACGTACAGGCAGTCTCGCGGAGCCAATTTGTAGAAACGTAGCGGAATCACGTTCTCCCAACCCTTTCTTCCTGATCGGCTAAGCTCCACTCAGAGCACCTCTCGCGTGAGTGCCGCATCTTGCCGCATTTCGCCGAAGAACTCCGGCGTAGCGGAATGGGCATCGCCGTCCTAGCCTTATCAAGCCTCCTACGGCACCGCCCACCGCGCTCTGTTCTTTTTCGTGGGTGCATTATGGTAATGCGTTCGTTCATTCGATATGCGAAGAGTCGATCCGAGGACGGACCGTGTTCTGCAGTCGAAAACCTATTGATCGCCTTCACCGGGATGAGAACCAGGGAGAGGAACGATGGGATGGTGATAACGGAAATGAGAGTGAGTGGAGAAGTGATAAATCGTGTGCATGAATATGAAACAGATTCAATGAGAGGAATCAAGGGTACTCAGTGAAAACCAAAATCCTGCCTTGCCTTCCACAAATTCCTCTAAAAGCGTTTCAAATTTGAATCCCGGGTGCTCGCATATGGAAGACGAGGATGCTGTGCGCCGCACCACGGAACGGGTAGGAGAATTCAAACTTCTTTCTTGAAGTACATTGAATTTCCACGATATTCGAACGGGTACAATTTGCAAAGACGTAACAAGCAATTAGAGTATCATATCACTTTCCACCATAATCTGGTTAATTACTCATATCAAGGCGACCCTCACGGAAACGCTAGTGAATCTCCGTCGTTAGACTCTGAACATAGTAGTATGAAATAATCGATGTTACAATATTTTTTTAATGTATCGATTCTCATAACGGATTTAATTAAAAAGTGAGTTTACGTAAATTAATGACTAATAATCATACCAACTAAAACGTGTGCTCCTTTAATTTTGACTGAATAAGTATTTGAATATTTGTTTCTAGAAACGTTAATTTTGTACTCACATGTTCTGAAAATAATGACTGATCTCATATGAGTAGTAAACTTTTTCTGACCATATTTTTTCTTAATACTAACCAATTCTTGCCTATATTAAATATATGCATGAATCGGTACATGAATAACACATTCAATTTATAAAGTTTTATTTAACAATTGCCGGTCAGGATAGCAAGTGTTAACGTCAAGATAACGACTCAGAACCTCTGGTGAAATAAGTCGGAGACTCCCCCTGAGGGTATGGATATTGCACCTCTCGATCAAATTTTTAAGAGAATTAATGATGATAATGGAGTCAATTTAAGGTCAATAGCCGAATGTGCACTGGACACAGACAAAATCAATATCAATATCCCACTGATCAGAAAAAAAAATTGAAATCGATAATTGCTTACCTATACGGATGTATGTAGGTACGAACTTGCATTTGGATCGTTTTATCTGACTGACCAGCTTGGAAACGGCGTTCCTAGGCCATGATTACATTAATTTTCACGGCTGGGGGTAACAGACATGTGGGCTAACCTGACGTATTCTCTTCGTCGTATCTAGCAAATTCTTCCTGCCTGGTCATCCCTCTGTCACACAGCTGTGGAATCGAAGACAATTTTATTGAAAAACTAAAGCTTTATTTTTGTCCCGGCAACGAATCGAACCCTGCGTCGCACCACGGAAATAAGCTGCAACGAGCCACCCTAGGGGTTCGTTTACTTACATAAAACTTTGAAATATTTAATAATAAATTACTATTTCGATTCTCTTTTGGAATGTCAGATTATTCTCGTTTATCAAAATATACTCTTTGTGCAATTAGAATTGTGATTATGTTTCAGAAAACTCATTTAAATTTTTAAAATTAAAACGCTGTAATAGTAAGAGAAAAGGTCAACAAGAAGGATTCAATATTAGTAAACGTTAAACAAAAGCAATTAAAATGGTTTGGGCATGTAAAAAGAATGAAAGAAAATCGAATTCCAAAAATTATTTTAGAGTGGGAAGGTAGGAATAAAAGAAGACCAAAACATATCTGGTTAAAAGAAATCAGTGAAATGTTGAAAGAAGAATTTGCTTAAAAATACAGAAATTACAAGAGTAGTTTTGTAAAAAGGAAGTTATGTTTTTACACGTAAACCTGACAAATAAATAAATTAACGCCAATAGTACAAAAATAATAAAACAGACTTCATGGTTGTTTTTTTAAGTTGTTACGTTAATTCGTATCAACGTTCTATATAAGCACCAACGTGTAGTGGATTAATCATTCTTTAACCTGGTCAATCATCGCCAGTCGTAGTCAGTCATTGGCTCTAACACCTTCTGCCAGTGGCTCGGTGCCGTTAGATTCCCGAAGTGTCCAGACGGTCACCAATCCTGGAACCCGCGGTCTCGAGTTGCTTAACCGCCGTGAGTTGCTTAACCTTCACAGAGCGTAATTAAGAAATTCGGCTAGCGACGCCGGCTGCTGTAGCCTGATGAAGGGGACCAATGATGTAATCTCCCCGAAACGTTGCCAAATATTCAAGTTCTGAAATTATAAAAACATTGGGTCCTGATATTTAGTGTTTTTTACATTCAAGTCTGTTTTAAAATCTGATGTAATGTGATTTTGATAAACTTGAATAATAATAAAATAATCTAATAAACCATTATTTTCGATATTTTCGTTCACATTATGTCTAATTGTATAATCATTTATGTACAATTATTTGTGTTATTGGTATGTTGTTTGCTATATAATACAGGGAAATGGTATGGGGCCGATGACACAAAGTATTCTTTTAAAAGGGACGATGTGTTGAGAATATGCGGTCTATTGTATGATTCGGAAAACCACGCTTTGAATATGCATCAGCTAAACTCAGAAAAGTCCTAATAAACTACACTTCTCCCATACACGTCACATAGTTTTAACAATTTTCGTCTTTAAATAAATACATTAACAAACATATAAATATAAACAAATTGTTTATAGTTATATGGACGTATTAAAATTAAGGGACCCGAAAAAAGGACAAGACAATTCTTAGATTTCAGAGAACAGAAAAACAATTTCAGTTAGTGAAAGAACTTCATAACGATCGGTAATCATGAATAAAAAAGGAGAAAATAAAACAGGGTTAGAAACAAAATTGGAGGCGCCGTATCTGTGCGACGAGAAATCTAAAAGAATGGCTTGAAGATGAACATAGTAAACAAGAACCATCAAACGAATGGAGGAATGATTGGAGTTGCTTAACTGCATTCCTTGTCAGGCGGAAACAAATGTGTAAATACTTGAATAAATCAAGTGTCTAAAATAGACATTGAATAAATGCGTGTAAATAAGAGTAAATACAAAGGAAGAAATAGTTACCGATAATTAAATTATTAATGACTAAATTCAAATGAGTAAAATAATAAGAAAAAAAGCCGGCCTCGTTAGTCGAACGGCTTAACTAGGCTCCGTAAACTTACGGAAGTTAAGCTACTCAAATCACCACATATTCTTGAATGGGTGATCGTTTGAGAATCCCGTTAACTAACGGCGTCGAACCCCTGACCGAAGGGATAAAAGGCAATAACTGTTTGCGATTTTACGAGACAAGACAAAATTAAACGGAGGATTACTCTATATAAGTATACATATATAAGTATACATAAGTATACAGTATATATGCTCCAAATATGGCTAAGAGTCGTTGTTGCGTTAAATTGAAAACTGTGACTAATTTATTTTTTCCGATTTACTGCAATATGTTAATCTCGAGTCCTTTCAGGTTACCCCATCCCTATAGTAGGCATCAGAGTTTCCCTCGTACCATGGACGACAACCGCCTCGTGGTCGCGCAGCGTGCATTCTTTTTTCTGGGGAATGCATTATGTGCATCGGCGATGGTGTAACGGTTAGTGTATCGGGCTGTTATACCCGGGTTCAAACCCGATCGCGGGTTCAAACCCGATCGAAGATCGTGGATTTTTAAGAGCGAAAAAATCCTTCGTACGCCGTCTGCCGGCTGTCCCATGTTAGTAGATTTACTGCATGTAAAAGACCCTCAAGCCTAAATGAAGCCTCTGAGCTGAATTCAAATTGCCTGTTTCGTCGCCCAAGTAGTACCTTCTTTCATTCCTAGTAGGTGAAAGGAGCGTAACGAAATTTGCGTGGTCAGACGGAAGAGCAGGCCTCATGGCATTGTTCATTACGTAGGCCCTGCGGTCTGGCGGAAGGTGGCGGAGTCCCAGCGCGGTGCGAGAGCGCCGATAATACGAGCGTGCTGTTCGGCTTGGTTCGGTTTGGTTCGACCGCGCCAAGAAAATGAAATACGCGAGCGCGGAAACACCGATGTTATCGGCCACAGCCACGTAAATTCTCGTATCTCGACAGCCATACTCCTGGGTAGCGGACTCCGCACCGCTGTGGCCTCCGCGTCGATCGATTTCCTATGCTCGCGCGGAGGGACACTTTGCCGTCTTTGATGCTATTGACGACAACAATTCCTTGTGTTTCTATTGCCGGTGGTTCTTCTTCGAATGAGCTGGCCGACATATGATGCAATGACCCGTACGTCTACCGTGGTCTGAGTCCCGCAGTTTAACTGCGGTGGGAACTCTACAGGTGTCTAAGAATAAATGTTACAAATTTCTAGGGCATGTAGGACAACTGAAGATGATCACATTCAGCCAATGAACATGTGGTGCGAAAGGCCTTATAATAAATTTGTGCATGTGACATTTGCCCTTTATTGATAAGCAACTCGTCTCACAAAGATATTTGCGTCAAAACGTTCTCCTGCCACACACAAAGTGTGGTATGTCACTTTGTTGTTTAAAATTTTCTATTGTAGGATCATTAGAAAAAGTTGCAGAGGACAGCCATTCAAAAATAATGACCTGAATAACTGCGTATGGCACATCATTAGTTCAGTTGTGTACGGTAAATAAAGTGTTGTCAATGTGCTCTTAAAATCCACTATCTGGGCAATTACAAGTCGATTATATAACGATAATTGTAATAATAAATTAAAGAATGAATGGAAACGTGCCGATTCATAAATGATTTGTCAGTGAAATTTGAGCCGTTTTCATAAAGTGATATTACTCATTTCTTGGAATGCAGTCAACATTAATTAACCGCGAAAAAGGTGTATTAATAATGCATGCAGACTTAAAGGAAATGAACAATTGAGGATGTCACATAATACAGAACATCCTGGGAGGTCCTAAGGCTCTTTACCAAGAAAAGTAATAAGTGTAAATGAAGAAATTACTTTTATGTTTCCTCGGGATGACTAACATGATGGAACGACAGTCTGTCACCACACAAATATGTGGAGCAGACGTCTCATTCTCCACTAAACGTTCCAGGTTTCAAGTTACAGTTGTAGCAAGTTGAGAAAATTGGATAATCGGGAAAGTAGAAAAATACATCTACATTTGTAATAAAGTCCAAATTATGCGTTTTGTTTCCATTGCTTTTGTATGTATCATAGGAGTGTTTTTCTCTATATTACGAGAGTTAAGTGAATAAATACTCTCTCTATACAGATATCCAAGGAGAAAGTAAATCATCGGGAGAAAGTAAATCGTCCGGGGCGAGATTCGAAATAAAGTGTGGATGGTCATACGGTCAGTCACACACGGCTCGGCTCACAACAGGTCATCTACAGCAGTTCCGCTGGGAAGTTAATTGACCATCCACCCCAAAGTCCGGATCTCACTCCCAGCGATTTTGATATTTTCTCTCACCTCAAAAAATTCCTACCCGATCAGAATAATCCGTATCACATTGGGGCAGATTTACTTGTGTCTGTCAAATACTGGTATCTATCCCGGGTCACAGACTTCTGCGACACTGGGATACAAATCTTAATCCCATTGTATGGCAAATGTGTTAAGTCTGGTGGTGCTGTAATTCAGCAGAAAAATAGTGCAACATGTGCTGTATCTACTACTATTAAGTTTTTCCATGAAATAATAATTAGTTTTTGTGGACTATCTAGGAAAACTTACTTTCTGGGTACGGCTCGTATCCAGAAAGTAAGTTCAGAAAATACATTTCGTAAAATGAGCAGCAACTATATTATTAATGTCCAATGCGCGCAGAAATTGAAAGGAAACAATGCAGCTTCCATGTGAATGGTGCGTACGGTTTCATTAGTGTCCCAGAAACTCGGGGAAAATACAAAAACAATGAAAAAGTTTTGGTATTGACTGAAAAAGGCAAATATTTCATTGTTTTATTCTGCCTTGTCTCATATTGCGCGTACCGACCGAATTCTCCTACTTAGTGTGTCACTTCATATGTCATAGCTGACACTATCTGAGAGCAAAGCTCTAAAGACGTGGTAACCTTCCATTAAATATTTGCTATTCACGTATTGCATTGTGGAACACCAACATTTTTTTATATTATTGGTATGTAACGATCTTGTACCTTCTAGTCGTATAGTACAGTATTCGTGAAGACTGTTTTTTGTGAAAATATTTAATTAATTGTAGAGTTATATGGCGTTTTGAAAATCAAAATCTACAGAGACAGCCATATTTTCTTTTCTTAAAAATGTTGCCTATCATTGGATCAAAGCGAAGAACTTATTGGAATATTTTTAGATCTCTCAAATGCTTTTGACGTTATCCATCATAACATTTTACTTTCAAAACTTCCTTCGTATGGAATCCGTGGCATTGCTCTAGATTGGTTACGTTCTTACCTTAAACAACCAACTCAGAGAGTGAAAATATATTACTGGAATGATGGAACATTATGTACACACTTTTTCGATTCTTTGCCAATTACACGTGGAGTCCCGCAGGAATCGATTTTGAGCCCTAATTCTCTTCCTACTATATGTAAACGATATGCCCTCGACGATTTGAAACGGAAGAACAGTTCACTTTACGGATGATACGAATATTCTTTGCAATACAGAAACCGTAAATAGTAGAGATCAGATGTTTCCAATTGGTTCCGTAATAACAAAATAATAGTAAATGAAAAGAAAACGGTTTCAATGCAGTTTTCCATTTCAAACAAACAATTCTGACAACAACTCTATTGAAACTGAAAGGTGTGACATTGACTGATGTTTATGGTAACAAAATTTTTAGGTCCCACAATTCAGTCAAACCTCAAAAGGAACGTCCATTTAAATGAATTAAACACAAAGTTATGTTCATTATGCCACGCATTATGCTAGTTATTTTACCATTACCTTATCTCTTGATTTACGAATAAGTGTTTTTTGTCAAAAATGACTTACTTAAGGGCGGGAATATATTTTCAGCAAACAGCGATGTCTAGAACTATAACACTTCACGTAGTAATCATGTTCATCAAGTGACAGCATCAACAGCTCACTACAAAAAATTCACATACAATACATATAAATTATTTTACAACACTTTGCCAGATGACTTTAAACGCATAAATTCCATACAAAAGTTTAAGACACGAGTAAAATATTTTCTGCTGCATAACTGTTCCTATACAATTAGAGACACTACCGAGCATCTAAAAGGAAAGTAATATTGATTTTAACTATTATATTTAAAGTATTATTTAGCATTTGGAGTGTATAATCCTAAAGAACCTATAACAAGTATTATACTTTAGCTTCTGGGTCAATGACCCCCATTTCGATCAGGTTTTTCGTCCAGTTTCCCTGATCTTTGAACAAATGCTGGGATAGTCCCTTGTTTTGCTTGTGGACTTAAATGTAACTTCATAATCTGTGCACGTCTTCTAGAATTCAGTGGGGAATGTAGTTATTCAAATTATCGTTCTCCATGTCGCGGCAAGAAAAGTATTATTCGTTCAGGAAGGACATAATAAGTGATAAGATCTACAGCTGATTTACTCTTGAAAATAGATTTTATTAAATCGTGGCAAATATTTTGTTAACAAAACTTGCGAAAATACAACATAAAAACTCTGATTTCTTCTATATTCAAAATTCAACCACTGTACGTAAACGATATGCTTAGAGTAGAGATCACAAAATTATGAAAACGTACACAAATTAACTTCTCCCCGTAGCGCGTCACACACAGTTTAAACTCTTTATGCAAATATAAAAATAAAAATAGTATTTAATTTTTGTTATTGAGCGGTGAGCTTTCTTATTTTTCGAAAACTCTGTGGTATTGTTCAACTGAATTTTTGTTGCTGCAGACCAATTGTTCAGTAGAAATCTACAATGTAGTAGCAACAGTCATTACAGCCAAGTGACATTTCACTGAATAAAACTTCAGAAACTGGCTGAATACAGGAGGCGCAAGGAACAATATTGGTCAAATTGAAAATATTGTGCAGTCGAGTAGCTCTAATTCGGAAACCCTTCTGAATATGATACATGTTATCATAACCTTTTTGCTTATAATGACCGATATATATGATTATGTAAATTATTTGCACTAAAATATGTGTAAGAGAAACATGCGACGAGTCAGACGTAGGAGAATTTTACAAAAATAATTAACAAATTTTATGTTAATGAAGTAACAGAAGATGAAAACTCATTGACAATACTGCGAGTTGATTCAGACAGAATTCGTAAAAACATGTATGAAATTGATTTTGACACATTTCAATAAACATACAATTATATTACTAATCTAGCATTAAAGATGAAAATAACACCATTGTAAAATAGTATAGAGCCAGTAATAATCGCACAGACTTTTTAGCTTTTTATTCTTACTACGTCAAGGTAGGTTACCCGATTATTATTTTCGATATGTTTAAAATTATTGATAATTCTAATTCAAATATTTCCTAATAAAAGTGCATTACTCGCAATCAAAAATGTATTTAAAGCGGATTAGCTTTCTGAGGGCATAATTGCATGACACTAATAGCTTACTCAATGGTTTTATCGTTTTGAGCAAATGTTTGCAATGTTTGCAATTAGTAGTGGTTACGAGGATCAAATAAACAGAGGGAAAGCCAAATGTAGTCAGTATCTGCCAGTGTAGATGTGTTCAAAAGCATGTGTATGCTAGTTAAACGTCGCCGCAAATTTTGAAAATGTTTATTGCATTACAATAAATGTTTAATACCACAGATTTAAAATAAATATTCCTATTATATCTTCAGATACTTCTTTTAAATTTAGAAATATCATTACCTCCCGCTTAATTTTATATTGTTTTCTTGTTTGCTGAAATATTTATCCTTATACTGCAAATTCATGTACGCCGACAAGCCTTACCCTCATAGTTTTCGTAATATTTCATTTTGAAGTCTTCATTTGTTACTTAATTTAACTTATTTTCGTTAAAAAGCTGTAAAACCTGCATGTGCCAAATTGGAAGTAGAATTTGCGTTCTTTCTCGAGCTAGTTTCGCAGCAACTCTAGAATATGTTAAATTTTCGCGACAAATAACGTATTTAGGGAGCACGTAATTACTTCACAATTTTTTTAATTAGTATGTGTTGAATTCTTCAATCGTTTGTAAGTACAAGAGTAAATGTGGAGAAGTTTCTAATGACTGAAGAAGTGGAACAGTATAAATCAATTCACGGGCCATTAGCTCCATTCAAAGGACAAATTAAAATACTTGGCACTACATTTCTTCACTGAATGAAAATATTCCCTCACAATAAGCCATTCCACGAGCCATCACTTCCTCTCGACCAAACCAAGTATTTCCAGAGCATTATTCACGTTAATGTTATTAGTTCAGGGAGCGAAGAATATTTACACGTTAATAACGATAAATAACTGAGTAGAAAAATGTAATTGAAATGTCAAGTTTGACTACATTTGAGATAAATTTTAGCGCTATCGTAACAGCCGGCTAGGAATCTTTACACTTCCGAAAATATTATGATACATAAGTAGCAGTACTTTCGTCCTAAATATGCTGCCCTTGGAAATACAATATGAGGACAAATTTCAACGCCACATTGAACAATAAACGTCGCTTTTTTTCTACCTTTGTTTTTTTCCTAATCTTGCTATAATTTAATAAGAAGATTGTTAACTATTACTTAAATTTTAATTGTGTGTTACGAGCGGAATTTTCTCTCTGCATTTGCTTTTCAATTCACCAGCTTTTTTTGTTGAACAACTACAAAAGTGTTTGTAAATAATGCGTGTAAAATGAACACCTACATATATTGTTACATATCATAATTCAACTTCAGTGAAAACTAGAAAGTTCCAAAATCATAATAATAAAATACATCACTTGAATTAATTTTTATTATCTACCAAGAAAATGTAAATAACAAAATATCCTAACAATGTATTTTGAAATTTGGCAGAACTTGTAAATAACATGGAGACAAAGAGTACGTTAAATTTGTATAAAAAGAGCAATTGCTTAAATCTTTGAACGTGTATGGCATGCATATTTCGTTACAAAAAAACTCCACAAAATTCAAAACATGTAATCCTAAATTATCAGCTCTAAAAGTACACTGTAACATTTAAGAATTTGAATGAATGAATTTCCCTCAGAAGAACCTGGTCGTGAACATTGAAAACACGTGAAAATGCTTTCCTTCGCTGCCAACTAGCCCCTGCCTCTGGCGCATTGGTACGAAGGACCAGGTCCTTTCCTACAGTTCATTCCTAGCAGTCTCTCTAATGCTCTCTTGAATAGCGATCTCTTGGTAGCCTTGACTTTTCCGTTTGTCTCCGCGGATTACGCTTTAGAAAGAGATCATTGGAAGATGACAGGAGATGTGAGTCGTCAGAGCAGTGGCAGAGTCACTGGCAGTTGCGAGTTCAAATCCTGTCTACGACAGGTTAATTTTGTTTATGTAGAGGGTTACCGAAAATCATGTTCGACTCTCATACCATCTATTTATCACATTCGTTAACCTACAATTAAACACAAAACTGAAGGAAATTCTGTCTGTGATTGCTTTACTAGTGCTTTCCTTGAATTGCGTCTTAAACTCATGAAAGAGCTGAATTTCTAATTGAGAACTCAAGGTATACACAAAATTAAATGTCTAAGAAATGTGAGATAGAAAATATTTTTTTCTGTAGATGAACGTAAATAGACTGAACTCGTTTAAAAATATAAATAATAAAGCTGTCAAAGAATTAAATAAGTAAATTATCTCCACGGAATACGCAATACAGTTTAATTTACTGTCTTAAGTCTGTCATCAAAAGAGGTTCTTTTGGACGTTATGTTTAATTACTTTTTATATTGACTTTATTTTGCAACATGTTGATTAATTCCTACATTAGTGAGAAGTAACGAATATGACAAGTAACGATATCAAAATTTTCACAGAAATGTACGTTTTAGAGAGGATCTGGGCTGTCCAGACATCGCCGCGTAGACGGTTGAGATGCAAAGGCATCGCGACCTTAAAGAATTCGCGGGAAGGCGAGTCTTAAATTTCTGAAGACTCAAAAGATTTATTGAAAATGGCACCTATGTCATGGAATTCAATGTACTGTGCTCTATCTTTGCCAAACTTCAATGCGAAAAATTGAGCCGTTATTGAGAAAATCTTGTTTACGGAAATTTGTGAAAAATGTTAACGATTTCATTCCGATTTTTAAAAAAATATAAATTGAAAAAATTAAAAGACAATATTTGAAGAACTAATTTTGCAGAAAAAATTCATTTAAAAATAAAAGTAAATCTTGAGCAATGAAGTTGTAGCCGAGTTGAGAAATAAAGTTGAACTTTGCAGTTTTCGAAAATTGTGAGGTTTTAGTGAAAATTGACCCCAAATTATATTTATAAGCGCAATTTTTTCTATTGAAGTTAAACTCTTACAAAAAATAGCTTCAGGTAAAGTACACCCTCAAAATAATTAACATCCGTTTCAAGTTCTCAAGGCCTCGAATTCCAGACTGACCGGCAAATATCAATTTTGAGGAACATTCTGTGCACGGTTTAGGTGTTGTTTTCAAACTGACCTAAAAACAGATGGACGGACGTTGCGAAAAACTCTTTTCTGTATAGCAACGTCCCAAGAACGTGAATTTCCATCAAAATATTCGCATCTATTTTTTGCAGCATAATTGTCTATACACTGAGAATATTGGTGCCTCATAAAAATTTATTACAAACTTGTAGGGTATGTGGAGCGGTTGAAATTGATCCCTTTTACCAATGAACATATGGTGAGAAATGTCATATATGTGATATTTGCCAACTATTTGGTAGGTATCCCATGATGTACAGATATTTGGAAGGCAGAGAAAACAACTTTAATTGCTGCAAAACGTGATCCGCCAACAGTAAATAATGAATGATCCACCAATCAGGAAAAATTGTCACATACGTGATTTTGTTATATAGAAGTTTCCACCGTGTATTCTTTGGGGGAAGAGTTGTCATTTTCGACTCCTTTACATGCCCTAGAAGTGTTTAACATTTATTCTGATAAAATGTGAATACTCGTAGTATACGAAAAAGTAAGCTTAGAGCCTGATAATGGTTACTGAACGTTCAAACAGCTGATAATTCTTCGAAAAGTTGAGAAGTGATAATCAAATATGTTATATTACATCAACTTAGTTAAAGAGAAATGGAATTCCCAGCGTACACGAATTGAAGGGGAATTATCCCAAACTTTTTATAGCACCTCCATAATTATCTTCTGCGTGTATCCTAAATGTATATGTATCTTCTGCAGGTTTCCTAAATGTCTAACGACCCTGTAACTGAACCACATTTTTTCGATTGCTTTATAATGAAAATATGTTGTTACCGTTATTAACGTTATGCCAGAAACTGTATAATTTCTAATGTAGTTGTTAATGATTCTTCGATCCTACTGAAATGAATAAACTAGTGGTGCTAAAGAAGCACGTGCTTTCTCGCCCGTATTTTCATGCGAAAAGTACTCAAATTTTCGAAAAATTGTACATGACATCTTTTCAAAATCTATCTTTAAGGAACACATTTTATTAAAGGAAAAAATCTCTATCTTTAATATTTTAGTTGTAGGAAAAATCCGAAAATATTTTGACCATTTTCAATTTTAAAAAAATCAGTTTTTCAACGGACATGAGACCTGCACTATTCTCTTTAACGTCTTCCACACTATACAACAACAAAATTTAATAAAAAACGATGGAGTCTTTTTTTTTTGTTGAAAATTTGAAAAAATGTCCTAGGGGCTTTATACAAAGTACTCTCAAAATTAAAATATCGGTTTCAAATTCAAAGGAACGTGACATCCTTCAGATCGATTGAGGAATATCGATTTTGAAGAAAATCGGCTAAATGGTTTAGCTGCTAGCATTGTTCACAGACAGACAGACAGACACACACACACAGACAGACAGACAGACAGACAGACAGACGGACACAGACAGACAGGTAGACAGACGGACAGATCTTTTGCCTTCATTCCATTTTTCGGTATCAAGGACTCATGAAACAAGCATTCTGGCTACACCTTGTTATCACAAGGTGTAGCCAGAAAACACCTTGTTATCACAAGGTGTATTTTTTCTACATTTAGCAACTAGATTTATCCACTTTTTCGTTACCAGGGCCCTATAATAAGTGTTTTCTGTCGAAAATTCGTTGTTTCTTCGAGCATTACATAACTTTCCCTCTACTCCGAAGCGACAAATTGAAAAAGGAAGCTTTCCCTTGATTCTAGAGATATTCTTTTAATGGATTTCGGAAGTAGCAGAAAAGTATGGAGTGTGATTTTAAACGAAAAATTTTAATTCATCCTATTACAGTGCATATTTACAATATGCATGTAATTTTCAATATCTGGTAGAATAGTGTAATTGGTTAAAAGTACAGTATTGTATAAATTCTTCTATCCTTCCTAACCTAACCTAGCCTTAGCGTCGATACCTCCGGGCAATCGGCTATATCGGACGGATGTTCCCACCTTTCAGTCAGTAGAAACGAAGGATGAGCATAGTAGTAACAATTTGTAGAACGTTTCAAGCATAATGGAGAAGAGAAGCAAATCCCTTTGTGCTTTGTGCCCCCTCCTCGTGCGGGCGGGGGTGGTGTGGGGTGGTGTGGGGTGGGGTGGGGTGCAGGAGTGAGGGTCGCCGCCGCTGGCGCACTGCGCTTCGTCATGGCAACCTGCCTGCCACCCCGGCGCAGCGGCGGCGAGCATGCCATCGACGGCGCGCCCGCTCCGCCCGCCCCGCCCACCCCGCCCGCCTTGACGCATTGGCGCAGGCGGCGGCCGGCCGCGGCAGGGGGCCATGGGGCCACGCCCCCGCCAAAACATGCGCACGATTAAACAATTTTAAATACGTATGAAATAATACATTATTGATCCAACTGGTTTAATAATATAATATTTTAAACGCTGTTTCCGAGATTAAATTGAATTTATTTCCAGTGGAAAAGTATTAGTATTAGAAATATTTACAATTAAATCGTTTAAATACCGGTTAATTATTAAGATGTTAATAAAATAATATACACAAGTCAAAAGTATTAAATAAATTAAAATAATAAATAAAATTTAAATTAAAGAGTTATCAGAAATAAATTCTAAAAAGTTATACTTAATATTTTGATATAACCGCTTAAATATATAACAAGACGCTCTCGGAACTGGAAGGCAGATGGGGCGCCGTGCACATCACACCAAACAAAATCCTTACACCACACGAAAACGCCTAGTACGCGTGTTACAAGCAGGTTTCATCTCTGCGTCTGTCGTGGATGAGTGCTGTACTGTTTTCTTAGCGAAGGCTAGGGAGTACGTGAACGCCTTTATGTTCACCCCTTTACTGGGTAGGTGATTACAGTGAAGATTTGCATTTTCCTTCCACTCAATAGACGATCGTAGGTTGATCATGAAGGGTAAATGATGAATTGTTTCGGATGAGATAATAATTAAACTGGTAAATGAAGATGATGCACGAAGCAAACTACAACACAAAAACAAGGTTAAAACACTCATCCATCACGCGGTATTCGAATCCCCTCAGCCTGAATTCCCGCGTACTGAGACTACGCTCTGAACATATGCGCCTCCAAGGCCGACTCTGAGTGTTAAAATCTGTGCGACGTACTACGGGGAGAAGTGTATTCTGTGGACATTTTTTAAAAAATTCTAAGATCCTTTCCCTAAACCACATAGAAGTTGAATCCTGAATACAGAAATAAATAAGCGTTTTCGCAAGAATTGTTAATAAAATATTAGCTCCGATGTAATAAAATCTATTTTTAAAAGACAAATCAGCTACAGATTTGGATTCTTGTTCTTCATCATGTCCTTTGCGAAATAATATACTTCTGCCACGACAATATGGAGAACGATAATTTTAATAACTATATTTCCCACTGAACTCTAGAAGACGTGCACAGATAATGAAGTTACATTAACGTCTAGAAGCAAAACAAGAGGCCATCTCAGCATTTACTCAATGGATCAGGGAAACTGGACGAAAAACCTGATCGAGATGCGTGTCATTGACCCAGAAGCTGAGGTACAATACTTGTTAAAGGTTGTTTAGAATTGTACAAACCAAATGGTAAATAATAATAATAATAATAATAATAATAATAATAATAATAATAATAATAATAATAAATAGCAACGGTATTAAATAGCTTAGTAAAAATTAACATTAGTTTCCTTTTTGATGATCGGTATAGTATTGTATAGAAACAGTTATGCAGCAAAAAAGATTTTACCTGGGACTTAAACTTTTGTATTGATTTTAACTTACCATAATGATTCGGATTGAAACCTGTCTTTTTATTATCAGACATATCGGTGTGCTGCAAGAACCCCTTTGTTCGTTGGTCGCGCTATAGGTACCTTGAGAGGTTTCATCGAGTACGCTGGCATGATCTGGATGTGCGGGCGCTTCCTCGAGTTGATCTTGCGTGTAATAACTGGACGCTGCAGTGTGCGTGGTGGTTCAGCGAGAGTATCCAGAATTTGAGTAAAGTGAGGCGTGATCAATCGTGTTTGTGGGATTCTCCAGATATAAGAAAGAGTAGGTATATTGAATGTTTATTGAGAGGGAATATTTCGGCCTGTAATTATTACCTGCTGTAGCCCGGCAATTTGTTTTAGGAATTAAATGAGTTTAACAATGTTGTCATTTTTTAGTAATTTAATTATGTTGCTTGGAAACCTCATGTGTCTAAATGAAAGAGGTTATGTGAGAGAAGACCTTTTGCTGTTGATGTCAAGGGATTGGCTTCACGGGTGATAAAATTCACAGGGATTGTCATTTTGTTAGTAATATTAATAATATTATTAATGATGAAGGGCACTTCATAATGCTTATAAACCTCCTATTGCCGGGGCTGAAATTTTAACCATTCACTGTGGAATTGTCACTACTGTCCCGTTATCATTCTTATTAAATGTTGATTATTAACCCTTATCCGTCTGAATTATTTTTTTACACAATTTTCATTACACCATTGTTTAATTTAAAAAAGACTATTAAATTGGTTCTCAAAAATCTGACATGCACATGGTAACACCTTTTAATATGTTTTATAAAACAATATGTAATTCTAATGCAACAGTTTAAGGTGAAAGTTTGAACTATCTACAGCTTCGTACAGCGTGCACATACAGGCGTGCTAGGCAGATAAGGGTTAATCATGAATTTATTTAATAGGAATTATAGATCAGGTCACATAGTTAGAAATACTTCATGATTAAGCTGAGCCACCTGGTATCCTGAAACGTGGAAGTTTAAGCATTCTGTTTCCGTTTCCTTCTGTGGCTTCTAGTGAATCATAAATAATTGTCCTTAGAGCTTACTTTCCGTTATCGTTCTGTTTCTGATCACATGCAATTCAAAAATTATGAGAGTGGGTAAATAGATTGTAATAGACGCAACAAATTAAAAAATGCTTCAAAACCAAATAAACTATCATGATTCGTTTTTAGAAGGAACAAACAGTTTCTTCATATTACTTGACATTAAGACTTGTAGGGTTAACAAATATGTGAAAAAATTCTTATCGAACTTCAAATAAACATATTATTAAAAATGAAGGTTTAAAATGGGTTAAAAATAAAATAAAAATTAAAAACTATCACCTAAATTTTTATTTGCGTCGATCGAGAATGGATTTAAGAATAATATAGCTCAGTTATTATTACATATATACCGTGAAAACATCCTACCTCTTTTAAATATTCTACTGTCACCACCCTGTTACTTTATTGAAGATTTAATTACGTCAAAGATATGTTCCATACTTTTAATGATTCCAATTTGTTATTATGTAACAAAAGTACTTTAACAATTAATTTCAAAGAGTTGTCACCCTCAACCAAAATCGAACCTGTGTCTCCTGAATTACGCCGTGTTAATATATCCTTAGTTAGGCTTTAAATACGAAAATGAATTAATTTTGAATTAAATAACGGATGAAAACATTATTTAATTCAAAACATTTCATATCCCGTTATATTAATTCTTCAGAACGGGATTAGTGGCTTATTTTATGATAGCGATGACTCGCAAAGTATATTTGTTCATTTTCTATTTATTGGAATTAAGAGGTACATAGAACAGTACTGCAGTACTTTTACATAAGTAGTTTGTGGCGACTTAAATTAGTCTTATAAACTAACTTAATTCTAAATCTCAATACAATTCTTAACAATTCAAAGTTAAGGGAGCTCAGAAAGCGCCTTCCTCATTCTCCAACTCAGACTGAATGTTCAAAAATCCTCGATTAGGGGACCTGTTTTTAATTCTTGTCCGGGAAGCTGTGATTTGATCAAGGTTAAAGTGGGATAGGTGATCGATTTGTTTGATGTATGAGTATGAATTGCTGGAGATCTTGATAATGAATGGTATTATGTATGGGATATTTAATTCTTTGTGCAGCTGTAAATTTGCAACAAACCATGAGACCTTCTTAATTGTTCTGAGGTATTTATTTCGAGCGATTTGGATTTTATGTTCTCGAAGTATTTAACCAGATAGGGCACGCATAAATCATCATGTATCGATTAATACGTTTGTATGGATGTATTGCATTGTTCAGAGAAATTTTCCTTTTGAAATTAATAAGTGGTTTTAGTTGGATAATCTTCTTTTTTTGGGTTTTATTTGGATATTTCTTGCATTTATATAGTTTTTTCATATAAATTCAACTTCTCATATAAATGCACATATAAGTGCCAAATGCTCTGGAACGATGTCGCCAGAGGTTTGTCAGCGCTGACGGCGTATTGCTCCGGCGGAAGCCAAGGCGAGGTGAACGGCCGCATGCCCCGTGGGCTTTCGCAGCCAGTCCTTAGAAGAGAGGTCGATAGCGGCTGGAATGCGAGATGGGGGAGCGGACCGTCCCGTCGTGACAGCTGGGAGCATTCTCCCTGCAAGGTCGTCCGTTGCCCCTCACACTCATTGTGTATTTATCACATCCGAATATCCTTTGATTAGTTCTGAATCGCTCCAAATTGGGCAAATATGCATCTTCCGATTTACGCTGTTTGACTGTCACATTCGTCGGTAGTCCTTGTGAAATATTGCAAGAAGTAGGGGACACCGGTTAGTGATTTTTGAAAGGACAGTTTCACTGGAATCTCTCGGCGAATTCTTACGTTTGTAGTTCACTAATTCTAAACGTGTTTCTTAGATTTCGCAAATCAAGAATAATCGCTGCTCAAATCAAATTCGATAGTAATCGCACTGTAACAGATTCTGCACAAATAAACAATAGTAAATTATCTGCTTATTCATAGTGAACATAAGATTTGTCAGAAACTTATTTAAGAATGTCGATCATATGTATGGTTGACTTTTATTTCGGTAGTACTCGTGAATACGGTTACATATGGCTGTAAATTTTAACTTGAATGGCGGTATCTTAAAATGGTACTCAATCTACCTATCAACCATCATTATATTATGCGAATAATATTTCTGTCTCCTTGACAACTTGCAGCTGACAGAGGAGAGGTGTTTCCATTAACCAATCAGAGGCTTCAAATTGTGATGTCACTGCAGAGTTGCGGATGGTTATTAAAAAAAGTGAAATCTTACAGCGCTAAGCTACTGAAAATTGAAAAGCGCCATTACTTCTTTGGTTTTGCATTTTACTTTTGAAATGCATTATTACTTTTTTCATTTTCCTTTTAAAAACACTCCTCGCTGTTCTAAATTTTCATCCGCTTTGCACGTGTTGTGCAAAAATGTTTCGTTATTACTTGCATTGGCGGCATTAATGTAAGGAACTGCGGTAAATTACTATGAAATAAACAAGTGTCATTATTCGTTCTTTTACTATTCGTACTTCTACTACTATTCGTATATTTTCATTATTCGTTCTATTAATATTCGTACAATAAGTTACTTTCGTTATTCTACTATTAATACAATAAGTAGGACGTGCACTAAATCCTGATCTGATGCAAGGACGACCCCATGTTCACGTGTCTGACGCCCGAGTAAGTGACAACATCGTTCTACTCTACCCCCAACTTCCAAGGAGATAGAAATATTATTCGTGCAATAATGCAAAATTCATTTTGAAAGATACAAAAAAAAAATTCCATCGAGGCATACATTTTTATACTTAAGCCGCAATTAATTTTAGTTTAGTTATGCCTTAATTAATTTTAAATATACCAAAAAGTCTTTTTTCCTGTTCCAAGGTAACATTGCTACCAGAGAAAATTTTATTGTCTACAATGGTGATGAACTACCAAAAGTTACACAATGTCGACGAACTCTTTCTTTCTATTATCTGTGGCTCCATTTCAGTTCACCAAAACATATGAAATCCCGTGGGTCTTTCAAAATATCAGTGATTTGATTTCAATTCCGTTTCTCTCCATTGTCCGGTTTTCGTTTGTATGTAATAAGGTCCTCAAAATTGTCTTTTCCGATTTAAAAAACAGAAATATGTCTTCTAATATATAGTCTGCTGAGATATAACACACACAGGACTAAAGATGTAAGTATTTGATATGCCTGAAAGCAATAATCACAAAACATAATACTATTCAGACACAAATTACTAAGTGAATGAATATCCTAAGAAAGAGATCACAAATAATTCAATGTAACTTACCATCTAATACCCAAATTAGACAAAATGTGTCGGATTTACTTTTTTTTACCAAGAATTGTAAATAGAGTCAGAAAGAGATAAAACATGAAAATTTAAATGTAATAATTAGAAATACTCTTAATAAGAACGTTCAACTAGTTAAAAACGCAAAAGACTCTATTCTCAAATCTGAACTTGAGAAATATGGTGTCTTGACTGCCATGTCAAGACTGTGTCAAATCTTATAAAGGCCAAAAGAAACGCCTACTAAAATTGAGAACGAGGGAACAATGTAACAGTATAAAAAAATTATAAACTCAACACAATTTCAAAACACCGTTTACAATGTTTCCATAAATTTGATTTCAATAACCCGGTAATACAAGATTATGAACCACGGAAATTCGCAAGATTAATTTCAGAAACCCTTGAAATAAAGTTGAATGGTATCATCAAACACAAATAAATAATGTAACGTCATTATTACGTCCTATGACTACATATTAAATAAACTCAAAGAAATCATAATTGAATCCTCCATCATGTATGTTGTTTCCCAGATATCTTAGTATTCTACATTTTATAGTCTCCCTGACATTGTCTTTCCTTTCCCTTCCCTTTTTCTGTATTGCTTTCCACCCACCCTCAAGTAACCCTAACTTCTCCCCTTCACCTTTTCTCATTTTGCTTACATTCTTAGTTCCGTTGAACGAGCACACTCGCCTCGCCACCATTCGTTGCTCCGCATGCTGAACACTGCTTCAGTATTTTGAAATTTTAAATTATTCAATTCTTTTGAAGAACAGAACTTTATTAATTCTGTTTATTTTATATTTTACGTTCCTGTAACTAATGAAGCGAAAATATAATGTCGTGAAACATTATACATTCTGTTATCATAAAATATTTTAATATTTCTCTCATTATTAATGCTGAATGTGTTTTAAAGAACAAATTTTACCCTTAACCAAAACTGTACTGTCTATAATACATTGAGGCTTTCTTCATACTATTAAGAAAACAGAGGGTCAAGACAGACATTCTCTTAAAACGTCGCTTTTCCACAGTTTTCTACCGTCGCCTCGCAGTGCGGTTTTGAAGCGATTTCAAACGCTAATCAAAGAGGAAGCCGCGGTGGGCGGAGCTCGACACGAACCGGCGGTCGACGAATTACGCAATCGGCAAAGCGTCAGGCCGGAGTAATCGGAGAGCGTGGCTTTGAACCCACGTTCATAACAAACAACGTTTCCACACGCAAGACGACTGCGGAGAAGCAGGGGAGATTGCACGGGCTGCCGCCTCTTCAGAGCCGCCCACTCTCTGATCTTTCTTCGTCTCTCTTGGAGCTGTAACCATCCGACCATTTGGTTCATATTTTTGCCTTCCTTGTGTGCGCAGTAGCTGTCCGAGTGGAAAAGCGATTCCTCTCACCGTGTGCATTAAAACATTCCGGAGTTCATTTTCTACGACTCTGAGAAAATGGCCAACGACTAGAAACTTAATTATGCGGACGTGCTTATTGACGCGTGTATGATTTTTTGACGATTCTCTGCTAATCTTTAAGGTATAGCTGTTGATCTGGTGATGTTCTTGCACGAAAGGGATGCAATATCAAAACGTTGCATCATTCGTCGTTACATCTCTTTCATGATACGGCTTATTGTGCACTGATGCAGGCTAAAGAATTAAATCTGAGTCTGACAATTCAGCTGAAAATAGGAGGTATTGGTGGAGAAGAATGGGTTAGATCGCTTAGTTAGCTGCTTTGACTAAAAGGCTGATGATTATTAATGATTCCTCTCGCTCTTTTGTAGTGAAAATAAAAATGTATCAAACAAAATTCTATACACCAATTCTATTTATAATTTGTACTAAGAACAAATATATATTCTATTTAGTAAACGCCTTTAACAACTTTTCTATGTTTATCTATGTATAAGTTATTAATATACTTGTTATACTACATCAACTGAACCGGTTTTGAATAAAAAATTATTCAGTGTTTTGCATGTTATTTCGCTTTTCCTCCCAGGCTCACCGCTTCGCCTTTCCGCCCAGGCGCTGGTACTGAGAACATTTTCACTTCATGGTGACTTCATGGTGAGGGCAACCTCGGGGCGTATGTATACGAAATTTTCTCAGTATAGGGCGCGCAATGTTGCTTCGCTGGCGGAAAAACGCACGATTTCGCAAGAACTGAATATTACACGCTACGTATCATATCGTGACGCAGCAGACTTTCAGAAGCCTGAAGACAATTTTGAATGATCTTGTGTGATAGAAAATAGTGAAAATACTTCCTTTTGGAATTATGTCATAAACTGCAAAGCTTCAGACAATAAGTCGTTAGAAGCTAAATATGTTTTTGTTTGAAGCAGTTTTTCTGAGAAAAAAAATTACTTTTACTTCAAGCAAAAGTTAAGTTAAACTACTCACTTTTTAAAAACTTTTACATTACCTTATTTAAAAGTCTATTTATTTTTTTTATTTTACGTCAAAAAACAGTTAAAAACTGCGTATGACGTGCTATGGGGAAAAGTGAATTGTGTGCACATTTTCAAAATTCTGTGATCCCTACACTAAGTCATATACTACATAAATTTTGAATTTTTGAAAGGGAGAAAAAAAAGAAAAAAAAAAAACTCCCATGTAATAAAATCTATTTTCAAGGATAAACAAGTCAGTTCTTTTGATCAAATTTAACTAAGAAAACTATCTCTATCATGAATATCGTATTTTTCAATGTTATTTTGTTTTTGCAATTTACAAAAATAGAGTTCGTAGAAAATTAAACATTCTCCACTTTATGTGTTTTTGCTCTTTCTGGAGAAAAATTAAAGAACAAATTTAGGCCGTGTTTTTAGAAAATAATTGTTTTAAAAGTTCCTTATTTCACAGAAAACTACCAAAAAACTACTTATACTTTCAAAAATTTCTACATAAAATCCTTTAAAGATGTCTTTGGAGAACAGATTTCATTATGGAAGAAAGCTCTATCTTCAAAACAGTAGTTGTAGGAAGACTCCGAGAAAAAAGAACTATTGCAATTTTCGAAAATTCAGAAATTAACGAAAATAATACCTGCGTCATTTTATAAGCGTCGTTTACTCTATCTGGAGAAACTGTTCAAAATAATATGTAAAGCAATTTTTTTAGAAATATTTTAAAATGTGTTTGAGCTTCATGTAAAGTACACCCCAAAATTAAAATATCCGTTTGAAATTTGCAGGACGCGAAGTTCTGCAGGTAGATGGGGGAACATCAATTTTGGAGAAAATAATCCCAACAGTTTAGGCGCTAGCGTTGACCAATGACGCGCAGACGGGCAGTGGATGGACAAAACAACGTTTAGTCATCAACCAATTTTTCAAAATCAAGGAGCCACAAAACTTGGATTCTGACTACACAACGTTGTAAAGGAAGTAATTTACAACGTATAATTAGAACATTTTATCCGATTTTTTATATCACTTTACCATAATAGGTGTTTGTCTCATTAGTCGGAATTTAAAAAACCAATTTATAATAATACTTAAAATTTACAGATGTATTTTTTATTCTTGGGACTTTTGATCACCTAAAATGGAAGTGAAAATAAAACGTGCTAAATTTAATGACCATCATTTTTCGGAATTATGATTATAATCTACTCCACGAAACATGAAACTCGGTGTCAATTAACTTAGATTCTATTTCAGCTTCTTCTTTCTGCATTTCCCTTTACCATTGGAACACATACATGAACACATACACCCACCCACACACACACACACACACACACACACACACATTAACACAAAAGCGTACAACTATTCATATAAATGATATGGCTCAATCAGGACGATATATCCGTAAATAATTATTGCATTTGTATGGTTTTTAATCGTTGAAAATTTTCACATTTCTGTACTTTGCATTTATAGTCTTTGAAAATCATCGCTCTATCCGATATTTCTTCCCATTTATCTCCACTGGCCTAACATAATATACAATACACCTGACATTGAAAGCGGCGTGCACTGAAAACGCAAGTTTCATTAATATAATTCATGTTTGGCCCATTTTGGCATAACTTACGATAATCAGTTCACCAGCCACAAATTGTTCGAAACGTAGCAACTTTGTCTGCACACTACCGACAGCACATAGTCTATCGCACGCGTCTTCATATCGAGAACAACTCGTTCTGGCGCGCGT
Organism: Teleogryllus occipitalis; assembly: GCA_011170035.1. Classification (NCBI taxonomy): domain Eukaryota; kingdom Metazoa; phylum Arthropoda; class Insecta; order Orthoptera; family Gryllidae; genus Teleogryllus; species Teleogryllus occipitalis. The sequence goes on from BLKR01010153.1 coordinate 36,827, forward strand.
GTGTTTGTGCGGTTGTCCGAGGCGCGCGGCTATCGGTTACGTGTGTACCCCGCGGGAGTAAACATTTGCCGGCGTGTTGGCGTTGCTGTCGGGGCGGCGCGCTCGCCGAGGGCGACTACGTGACGTGGGCTGCATAATGCGAGGGATGTCGTTCCACGGGCGGTCACGTCCGCGCGGAAAGGAGACGCTGCCTCGCGAGGCACCCCTCGTTCGGCGTCCACTTCGCCCGGTTATGACAGCGGCCGCGCCGCGCCGCCCCGCGCCGCGCCGCGCGGACCCGCGTCCCTCCATGACAGGAGGCCCCTGCCACGGCCGCGTGCTTCGCTACTTCCTTCGTAAGGAAGAGGAGGAACGTGGACCATTCGATTTGCGGAATGCACATTTTATAATGCGGAATGCTGCCATGGATTATGCAAACTTATTATTTTTTTGATTGATTGATTTTTTCGTGTTTCCGGGCGCGTCAACTGCTTTGGTCATTAGTCCCGTTAGTGTAGTGCATGTTTTTTTCTCGGGAGATGGCTGTGATTTTCCGCCGCTGGATGGCGAGATCCTGCGCCGACCTACCGTCGGCTAGTGGGGTTTCCCCCTAACCAGGACTCTCGCACCAGCGGGGCACCGCCGCAGCCGGGACAAGCTCTAAGCTCCCGACCGGCTTAGCTCCCGGCCGGGTAGCTCAGTCTATTTATTCCCTTTTAAAGATGCAGTGTATCAAGATGACAATTCCCGAATTCATACAGCCACAAGAGCTATTCGGTCATGCTTTGAAGAACTTCATGAAGATGCGCTGGGCCCAAGGCACATCTAATACTCTTATATGTCTAGCGATTTAAACGCTCGATTGGACGTTGAAAAATGGCCCTTGTATTTATCTACTAATCTATTTATCTAATCAAGCGTTAGTTCCCCTCAGTTGCAGAGTTCCCAAAGTGTCTTATCCGCTGACCTAAGGATAAGATTGAACCCGCCCAGATGATTCCCCAATTCCAATACTTTTTTTAAATCTTTCCTGCACCATTATTACAGAACTTAGAGAGCTCTTTTTGACGAAATCTATTCTACAATACTAGATCTTTCACTAATTTTAAATTCATTTTATTCGATATATTAGTATTTTGTGTAATTTTTTTAATCAAGTTGTGTCAATATTTCTCAAATTCGGAAAGAAATTGTTCTATAAAACTGCTCCATTTTTATTCAAAGTGTTTGCAAGAATAGAACACAAGACACTGAGTTTTATAGCTTAAGTGACGTTTTCATTGAAACTTTTGTTGATTCAAAAATTGAAGGTGTGTATTATTTTATGCGTTTTGCCCGCTGATGTGTTGAATCAGCACAGTAATGTAATGAATAAGTCGATCGAACGCAAAAACTACGCGCTTGAGTGCAAATTCCACTCTGCGTAAGCATTTTTGCTGAATTTTTGCCGTTTTTGCATTGCAAGTACTTTGGGAATACTCACAGAAATATGTGTTGGAACAAAGAGGTGTTTCCCGTCGCCCGGCCGCGAAAGCATATTTAATCGAGTTTACAGTGCCAAATGTCCACGACTTCAGATAGTAATATAATATTATATAATCGTTACAAATAATACGTGAAAGTAGCATAATTAGTTATTTTAGCAACTGTTTTATCATCATTAGATTCATTTGAAATTTCGTTTTGTTTAATATTTCAAACAGGTTTGGTGATGAATGAGATCGGAGAAATTTTCATCTCTCTAAACGACGATCACTTTAATGTATACTGTATTTGTGACTATTGGTTTTCATTCACTTCCTTAAAAAGGAAATTTTCTTCGCCTAGTCTGGAAACGAATGGTAATGGCTTCTTGATAAGACCTCACTAATCTGCGGGTGTTCGTGTTCGCAGATGCAAAGAAAATATTATCCTTCCGAAATAACAAATAAATAATTCCGAAATTAAAAATTAATAGTAAACGAAAATAAAACGGTTTTAATGCAGTTTTCCATTTCAAACAAACAATTCTGTGCTCCATTGAAAATGAACGGTGTACCATTGACTGATGTTAAGGAAACAAAATTTTTAGGTCTCTCAATTCAGTCAAACCTTAAATGGAACGTCCATTTAAATGAATTGAACACAAAATTAAGTTCATTATGCTACGCGTTCAGAATTCTTGCAAATTCAGTCAGCCTTCATACTGCTTGTGTATATTTCGCGAAAGTTCATTCCCGCCCAAGATATGGCATAATATTCTGGGGAAATACATCTTATAGCTCCCAGACTTTTAGATTACAAAAACGAATTGTACGAATAATAACCAAATCCCACCCACGTGATTCATGTAAGCCTCTCTTCATTAATCTAGGAATTTTACCATTACCGTGTCTTTTTATTTACGAATCAGTGGTTTTTGTAAAAACTGACTTGCTTAAGGGCGGGAATGTATTTTCAGAAAATGCCGAAGTCTATTACTATAACACTCGACGTAGAAATCATATTCATCAGGTGACAGTATCAACAGCTCAATACAAAAAATTCACATACAATACATGTACATTATTTTACAACACTTTGCCATATGACATTAAACGATTAAATTCGATAGAAAAGTTTAAATCCCAAGTGAAATCGTTTCTGCTGCATAACTGTTTCTATATAATTAGAGACTATACTGAGCATCCCAAGAAAAGTAACATTAATTTTAACAATGATACATAATGCATTATTTACCATTTGGACTGTATAAATGTATATAAACAGTCTGTAACAACTATTGTACTACAGCCTCCGGGTAAATGACCCCCATCTCGATCAGGTTTTTCGTCCAGTTTCCCTGATCCATTGAGCAAATTCTGAGATGGCCCCTTGTTTTGCTTCTGGACATAAATGCAACTTCATTTTCTGTGCACGTCTTCTAGAATTCAGTGGGAAATACAATTATTCAAATTAATGTTTCCATGTTGTCGCGGCAGGAAGTATTCTGAAGGACATGGATAAGAGCAAAAATTTATTGCTTATTTATCCTTGAAAATAGATTTTATTACTTGGGAGTTTTTTTTAATTTAAGTAGTATATTATTTAGTGTAGGGATCACAGAATTTTGAAAATGTGCACACAATTCAATTTTCCCCGTAGCACGTCATACGCAGTTTTAACTGTTTTTTGACGTAAAATAAATTTAAGAAATCCTCATTTGGATCTGAGAAGTAAAATAGTTTGTTTTTCATCAACGCACTGTGATGTAAAACTTGAAGTTGAAAATATTGCAAATTGTGAAGTTAGTACTCTGCTGAAAACCTCCATGCCCTCGTCACCAACGGCGATCGTTAGTGTCCACGTCAAGTGGGTATGACAGCGGCCGCCCCGCAAGGTCCAACTTTACGTGATGACTGAGACATTCCTGCTCCAAACTTGTGGATCGAACACCAATTTCGGGGCGAGGAGTGTAATATGGTCTGCTCGTTCTTTGCTTGTTATCCATTTCACAAAACAATCAAGATCAGAAAACGCAGCCCCAAAACACTCTATATTTTGGTTATTGCTCACCAAGCCAACCGCAGAAAAATAATATTTTACTGATATTTTTATCTGTTCAATAAAGTAGTTCATTTTTTTAAACAGATACTTCAGCGTAAAAGTTGAAAATATGAAAAGTTTCAAGTGGTCAAATTTAGTGTCGTGAAACTCGGTTTGTGTGGGTAAGTTTTAGTGTAACGTCCAGAGCCTTTCTCCAGTACCCAGATGTCTACATAGTTTAAGTCAGGGGCTGTGGCCGTTTACTTCGCCATAATTTATTTCGTCGCTTCTACGTGAACGAAAGGAGAGCTATTGAACTGAATAGAATAAATAGAAGAACGTGGATTAATTGATTTTTTTAACACATCTTTACATATTTTTTGAATAGTGTGACAAAAACTTGTGTGTAAATCATTCATTCATAACATTTTGACACAATGCTTTTTATTTTAACATAGTACTAACGTCTATTTTTATTGTCTTGGCACTAGTGGATATCAATGTTTCACCTATGACAAATCCAGGTAAGTTTTTCAGTTTCTCGTTCATTTTTTCGCCCACAGTCAGAATTCAATTATTGTTAAAAATCTATCCATAGAATTCTTATTATTATCAAAGTAAGCAACATAAGTACGCATTGCTTACGAGATAGATACGAATATTTTCGTTCAGTTAAGTAAAAATTTCAATGGTTCGGCTTAACAAGAGAATAGCATTTGTTGCTTCTTAGCGAATGTTCTGAAAAAAAAATGTGATCATTTGAAATTGTTATAACTTAATGACGATAAGACCACGACGATATTACATTTAACACCGTAAAGTAATTTTTCAACTAGAGCCAATATCATCAAACGAGATTTATATTATTGATTGTATAGGTGTAACACACACCAAAGCAAATTTTAACCGACTACGGAGTCTAATTTTGAACGTGTCTGTAGAAATTTCTCTGGACCTCATCTGCAAGTCTTCGTTCTAGAACGGATATTAGCGGTTGCGTATTTTGGGACCCAATCTTGAAGTTTCATTAGCCGTGATGAAGTTCGGGTCGATTGTAGATTATTTCGAAAACGAAAATAGCTGTTCGAAAATTGGTTGTGACTTAAGATTGAATTTTACCAATCAGGAAAACTTTTCATTTGATTTTCAGACCTTAACTAATAAAAACCGATATTTATGTAATACCTAGTAATGTATAAACTGAATTGAACCGTTTGCAAGACCTCGTGTTAAACATCTTACTTTTCAGGAAAATGGGTTACATTATTTTTTGTCATGCCAGATCATTAGTTTCCAGGTGCCAAACAAGGTGATCGCATATCTCACAGTACGAATTCGCATAGCAATGTTGGACAATAACTAAAAATTTGTATCGATTACTATCATCTTATTTTTTCCTCACTTTTCCTAACTATTCAGAGCGGTTTCGTGATTAATTTAACGAGAATTGTATGCTTATGACTTTTCTGCAAGTTTTGAACTGCTGTATTTCAAGAATTCTGAAAAGTCCTTTACTGAAGTAAATTAGGAAATGTAACAAAAATGAATTAATGGAATTTGAATTTCTGAATAAATGAAATCCGGCCAATGATTGTGGCAAACAAATACACCAATACAGATCGTCGAAGGAAAAAAATGAAAATAATTTAATCCCAACCAAAATGACGCAGTCGGTTGCAGTGGCAAACGCACGGCACAGGGATTGTCCTAATTGACATTAATTTGTGCCTGTCATTCAAAATTTATTATTACACTTATTTCTTTTTGGCATTCAATTTTTTGACAGACATTAAATTATACAAACTGTTAATATTCACACTATTCACAGGACGCTTTTAATTGTTTTAAACACTTAATTCCTTCTGGGCTTTAATTTTGTTTGACAAGTTTCTGAATACAATCACATTCAAAACATTACAAAAGTAATGCATCTTTTCGGTCAATGATCTACCCATCGATGTCCTAATTACGAGTACGTCACGGATGTTTTCGCTATGCGATTGTTGTGTACAAAGAAAAGAAGTTTCTGATCACTACGAATCCCGTAATCTTCTCTTTATCCATTTATTCATCATGGAAATTAATTCGTCATTCATTTAGGAAAATTTAATTACTAGGAATCTGGTAAGTGTCCAACATTTCTTCAATGTTCTTATAGAGTAGGAAAATACCAAAAATAGGAGGAACATTTGGCATATTTTCAATTTCCGTAATCAGGTAATATAAAAAATAACGTCTGTAAAAGCTGATCGTATTATATTGGAACACTGTGACCGAAGTATCGTAATAGTGTTATCAAACCGACAAAGGAAAAACAATTTATTTCAAAAACAGATTTCTGAGATGTACACATCCTTTGTAGTCTTCAATTTTCAACAGATATTAAATATCTAGTATTTCCCTTAATTCAACGAGAACGTCTTCGGTAATTCTCTTACGAAACATCAAAGATCCCAGGAAATACGCCCCATCTCAAAATCGCATTTAGACTGCGGCTTCGGAGACGAGGATTCACGACAAAGGAAGGTCTTCGAGTCGAACGAAAGAGAGCTCTCACCACAATAAGAGGCACGCGAAGACGACAGCGCAATCGCCCACGCGGCAGCCACCAAACACCGACGTAGCACGCTAGATAAATGGGGCGGGCGGCTCCTCTTGAAGACGAGCTCTCCGGGAGAAACACAAGAAATATTCAAGGGATTGCTCGAGAGAAAGATCCAGCAGGAGGCGGACTTAAGTAGGGCAAACGACGAGGGAAAACGAGAGAGGGAGAAAAAAAATATGAGACGAAGGCGAAGCGACGGGGACGGGGACGGGGTCGGGATCAGAACGGGAGGGCAGGCGTCGCCATGAATGATGGAGAGCGCCCGTGAGTGATGGCGGGGCCCGCCAAGAATGGGAATGAAGCGCGGGAGGGCGGCGCCGCACTTTCATGGACTCGGGACACGCGGAAGGGCGCTGTGGCAGAGGACACGCTTCGCGGAGCAAGACGTATTCAGGGGTGAAGCCTGATGGCGGGGGTGGTGGGGGTCCAGCTTCCTTACACAAAGGTGCGGAAGAAATACAGCTGCCGGACCTTGAAAGGAAGGAGCGACTGGTGGCGGAGCGCCCAGCGCGAAAGCTTTCTCCGTCGAGTACAGGGTTTTCGAGTCCGGTCCCGGCTGTGATCGCTCAGCGCCAACATAGTTGCTTCTGCGACCGGGTGATCTGGTGGTTCGAGAATCGACTGTAGTGGGTTAGCGACTCTAGTTAGATAGCTAGGTCGAATTCAACAATTGTTTGAGGCGGGGGGGGGGGTCATTTGAGTGGTCGACCTCTCTGATTGGTGATTTTTTCGGTGGGTTCTCCCGTCAGCACCAGGCGATCATGATGATGATGCAATAGCGCGCGGTTCGTGGCCCGCTGAGGCGACTCGTCATCATCGTCACTGTTCGGCAAGTCAGATGCTCTGACATTCACCTAGAAATTAAGGGAATCTACGAAACTGGTCAAAGCATTCAGCCCACGAACTCAATTTCGGCAGGCGCTACAAATTCATTATGTTAAGTAAATTTCTGACAGCTAGCCGGGATCGATTTCACGACCTCCCAATCGCATGCTTTAATCGTAAGACATTGCCTTTACGGCCGCCACTACCGATGGTAGTACGAAACTTTTAAGCCTTGAAACTAGACAATTAGCTAAAACATTCAGGGACCTTTCTCAAGAAATTAACTAATGATCAGCGAATAGAATACTACTCTCCCTCACTAGTATTTAAACTTTGAATCTTTGAATTACATTTGTATACATGGAAAGCAATTTATATTTCATGTCTTTAAGAGCAAATAAAAACATATGTCAATATATTAATCTAACAGTATAATTTTTAATAATATTATATAGTTTGCGACTAGCTGACTTTGCATTTCACGATGAAAAGTGTTGACTTTCGTAATAGGTATCCCTTCTTTTCAACCTGACGTGGCTTTTCATTCTTGCACCGAAGTCTTTAGAAAACTTAACAAACTACAATCACAGCGTCTGAGAGATTCAATTTCTACATGCGACTTCGTCTTTCAAACAAACCATATACTCTAGACGCCCCATTAGCGAAATTCTTTGGAGGACTCTCTTTGTCGAACAGTCACGGTGCATTCACGAAAGAGCGCGTGAGGTTGAAACTAGACAAAAGACGCGAAGCTTTGAAGAACTTTTCTGAAGTGCGTTCTCGTCTACTAACGATGTTGAGTCGCTTCTCTATTCCTGCGAAAAATCACTGTCGGCCATGGAACGCTTGCACGTCATTCACGCCAGGAAGCTCATTATCCTAGCCACGTTTATAATGTTCTCGAGTACAATAGATAAAGTAACATTAATAATCTACTCGAAATTTTTTTAGTCATCTCATTTGCTGCTGACCATCTCTTATATTGTTATTTATTATTTTCTTTTTGGTCGACAATTTCATCTTAAGATGGTGCTAACAATGTATTATTTATTATGAATGAATTTTTTGAAGAAAGTCACCCAGAATATCAAAATTAGATGAAATAAGAAATTTAAAAATCAGATAAAAATGAATAATGAACATACAATTTTAGAAACTGTTCAATATAAACAATTTCAATGGTTTGGTCATGTTAAAAGATTGAAAGAAAATAGAATTCCAAAAATAATTTTAGAATAGTTTTCTGTGGGAAGGAAGAAAAGAGGAAGACCTAAACATAACTGGTTGAGAGAAATTGAGAGACTTTTGAAAGAAAATAATTTAACAGACAAAGATTATGAGGATCGGGACAAGTGGAAAAATAAAATTAAAATTACATAAAGTATTAGAATTATTGCGTAACAGAAAGTTGTTTTTTAACAATGTAAAACTGTGGAATAAATAAATTATGAATGGGTAGACTTTCGTCTACCATCCCGCTTTAGCGGATGCCGTCTCCCGTAGCCTAGTTTCCATCTTCTTCTATCATTTCAATTACCTTTACTATTACCTTCTGTTTACCATTGATACTATGATACCTAGTAGACTTTCTTTTACTAGACTACTTTTTCTACCACTTTTTCTTTTATTAGACGATATTCAATTGCATACCTTGGTGACCTACTTCGATGGCGGCAATAATATCAACACCGATACCCATCTCTTCTCTGAGGTCACTATTCCTAACTTCATACTTGTCATCCTGCGCCATCTCCGCAAGAAATCCACCTCTAAAAACACTCAAATTTGACTTGGCCTTATATTAAGTGTTATATATTAAAGAGGGTTGCTGAGAGAATGGAACCTAGCGAATACCAGCAGCATTGGGATATGATGAAAATAAATTGTTAATTTTAACTTTGATATCTTTGTCTATACGAAAACTACTTATTATTTTTAAGAGATATTGGTGAAATTCAGTTTTCTTGAGCTTGTATTTGAGGTCACACTGCCGAACTGTTAAAAGCCTGGGCAATGTCTAAAAATACGGCTATCGTATGTTCTCGATTGGGAAAACCCTTCACTGCTGATCAGTAAGACGAAGGAGTTGGTGATATATTGAGAGTTGAGACCTGAATCTACCCGGGTAAAATAGGATGACATTAACTTTTTTTAGATAGTAAATTGTGATATGAATAAGATTGTGAAAAATATTTGCTATATTATTCTATACTACTATATGCGTAGAATACTCATATATATATATATATATATATATATATATATATATATATATATATATATATATATATATATATATCAAAATATATAATAAAGAATCTTTTTTCATTTTTTACCTTTACTTTCCATCTCACATTTCATTTATTTATATTTTTTCTCTAACTTTTGTTTTAAGTCAGTCAATCGTATAGTTATCGATTGGTAACTGTAAAAACCTTTAAAATACTTATCGTCTACAATCATTTTGTATCAATGTGCGAGTACTATATCAATGTACGAGTACAATGAACTAATCATTCTATTTCAACTTTCATCACATTCCAACAGTGGACAACAAAAAGTTGTGATCATCACAACAGTGAAAAAACACTTTGGGAAGGAACCATTATAGATGCCATAATTAAACAAAATCTTAACAATTATACCTATTGGCAATACTTTCATAATTAGAGCCCTATTAGAACAATAATGTTAACAAATATGTAAACAATAATGAACAATAATGTAAACAATAATGTTGGGAAATTTATATGATTTTAACTCCGTTTTTAATATCTCTCTTAAGAAATGGAAAAAGTGTACTTCCTGTCTATAGTGAAGTACGAAGAATAATATAAAAGTTATATTTCCTACAATGAATATTATTATTCAAAATTCTTTTCTTACAGTCGTAGTTCTTTACACCTCTTCATTCTATCTTGTCAATATGTAACTCAGTTAACGTTTCTTCGCTAAATGTGCAGTCTAAAATTTTCTGCAGCCTGTTGCGTTGCAGTGACGAGTTCACACAAAGGTCAGTGTCATGACCTTTTCATAACTAGTGGTTCTCCTTCGCCGGCCTTTGCCCTTTCTCTCAGGTTACGTTCCGCGACGGTTATATCCAGCGTTCCATGACTACCAATTGCTTTTCACAACATTCTAGGAATGTTTTTGACCTGTAGTTCCGGTAGTTTTCTACCTTGCGAACATTTTAATTAAAAAATTTCGAACCAACAAACATTTTCTCTTGATTCTGTTTTATACATATCATCCAAGACTCCTAAAACTAACTAAACATATTTTATCTAAATACTTTCACGCCATATTTTACTCTCAACTTTTCATCATTATTTTTCAAATTACTTTTAATTAAACGGACGTACTTTATTCACTTTTTTTGAGTACTGCTTTTTGATAGACTTTGTAAAGGTATTTTAAAATATTCACTACCAAAAATAGAATCAATATTTCAATATTTAATAAAATTAAAATATAATATTTTATGCTAAAATTTGTACCGAGGAAAGTATTATTAGTATATTTTCATCAATTTCGTGCAGGATTTAACAGAGATCTCTTTATTGTATTTAGTGCACACGTCTGAATAAGAAGATTGTTCACATTATTTTGGAATAGAAATACTTATTAACTTTGCGGCAATTAAAGTCCTTTAAATTTAATAAAATTCTAAATATTATGAAGAGAGAAACAACACATTGATGTGTAAAGAAATAAAGTGAATATTTATTGTCTGCTGATTTGTGTACATTAAGTTGTATGCATTAGTCAGAAAATAATATAATCGTCAAAGACTGATATGCAATTTTCTAAAAACATATCCACTAAAACAGTCAAAATTCTGTGAAGTTGACACGAACTTAAAAGCTACCAGCCGTACCATTATAACCTCACCCACAGTTTTACCCAGTCTTCGATTAATACATGATGGCAGGATGAAATTTTTAAGATTAAAAAAAATGTTGCATCTTCGTTGATGCAATGCGTCTCTGAACCCGTGTCAAGGATTTCAGCGCCTGCCATAGAGTAATCCTCCGTTATTTTCTTTGTCAAGTCTCGTCGCGTCGCAGTCAGTCTTTTATCCCTTCGTCAGGGCCTCGGCGCAGTTAGATCACGGGGTTTCTAGACAGTCACCCAACGAGGAACCCGCGAAGTCTCGAATTCACTAAATTCAGTGACTTCACGGAGCATATTATACGAATTCGCATAGTATTCGCATTAATATTTTATCTGGAAGATTATTACAAAAATTTAGCTGTTTATTTATTACTTATTCAATTAAGTATCAATTTTTCTAATCTAATCATTTCACTAATATTCAGTATCGAATTTGAGACTTCTTTGATGCTGAAACGAATGTTTTTCATTGTCGCATCTTCTTCGTCCTATTCTTCATGATCCTAACTCGTTAGAATATTGTGGAGATAGTACACACTAACAACCGTCATTCACATGGCTGTCAACGCAGTAGATGTGCAACTGGTGGCCAGAAACGAAGGGATAACTCACTGTAACAGAACTCAAGATGTTTATATTTACTTCTTGGTAGAAACGTAAATGACATTTCATTATTTTTTTATATGTTTGCGTGTTATTCGAAAGAAGAATCCACGTTGAAGTTCACAACATAACACATACAATCGAAGTAAGTCAAAGGTCTAAAACATAACATTGCTATTCTGAAGTATTAATTATAATTAAAAAACTTATATTTCAGGCTTGTCTTATACTTAAATAATTTAGGATTTAAGTATATGAGTACTTTTTGCTTGTGAAAGAAACTGTAAAAGATGGTAAATGTGATTGACATATTAAATTATTGACAAATATAGCTTGAGGTCTGCTTCCTTATTTATATTAACCTGTTAGCGTGTTCATACGCTTTCATTGCTAATTCAATTAGGAAGAGTACAGTAGGGGTATGAAATTGAAGGTCTTTGAGGGATATAGGTTTAACGTATTAATTCCATTCACAATATAACCAATTTGCAGTAAAATATAATTATAACATTATTGAATTATTTTAGCAGGCTTATTTTATTAATAGTGTTATTTGTTATAGTGTTAAAAATATTAAGAAAGATAACATTTCGGTTACGAACTTCACATGTATTTCAAAACAATTAGTTGTCAATAAACTAAGTCATTCACAATACTGATTAGCTTAATTTTAAAGAGATTATTTGATCGTTCCCAAGAATAATTCAGGTACCTTTACTTCTGGAATGCCGAAGGTCTTCATTGATGAGCCTTGCTCCTCTGCTTGCAATTCGCTTAATTGGATCCTTAACAAACTTATCTGCCTCGACGCTTAATAGGAAAATATTAACACTTTAATCATTGTGCTAAATTGCTATTTAGCCGTTAGCTCCAAATTAAAACATTAATTTTCGAATCTTTTAGTCAATAGAAATTTGCGGGCTTTTGCTTAGATCAAACTACTTCTTACTGAATATCCAATTCTTCACCTATAAGTAATAAATATGTTATATGTCGTTAATATAACACAATAAATACCCAACATACACAATAAATGTAATAGAAAAATTTTACATTTTTAATTTTCGAAAATTAGCGTCTTAATGCTACATTATATTCTAGTCATTGATTCAAAATACATTCATGAGTAATAAATATTTAATCCCATTATCGTAATATGCCAAATGTTACGAAGCCATGTAGACTAGGTCTAGCAATATCCTCTTCACGATTTTAACTCATACCAACAAAACCGATCAAAAAGAAATGCGAAATTCTAACTAGAAGGAATCTGCCATTGTTTTAAAATTTGGTTCTATTGCTAAGAACTTGATTTATTTCCTCATCACGAGAAAGCTTATCGGAAAAATTTCGAGGTAATAATTTAACATTGCTTTACTCAAAGCCTTCTCGTCGCCTGTGGGCGTCGTGACGGCCAACTAAAGGCTTGTTCAAAGGATCAAATTGCCGAGGCATCGGAGCGGCGCCTGCACGAGGCGGAACTCGAGACGGGTGTATCGGTAGCGCGCGGCCGCAAACAAAGAAATCGCCGCAACAGAACCCCCTCCCCCTCTCCCGCCGCCTCCTTCACCCGCGGCCGGAGCCGGAGGCGGCTGTAGTCGGGGCGGTTGCGAGGCGGAGGCGAGGACAAGGGCGGCGTGAGTGCGGGGGCGGCTGGGGCGCTATCGATTCGGCCCGGGCGCCCACCCCACGCACCTCGCGTGGCAGTGGGGAGCCCGGGGGTTCGACGGGGCGGGATGCGGGGGTGGCGGGGACGGCGGGGGCGGCGGGCGCTCTGGTGCGCACGCGGGGCGTCCGCAGGCGCCCCCGACGCGCAGCGCGCAGGCCCCGCCCCCACCCCCACCCCCGCTCCCACCCCGCCCCGCCCCGCCCCGCCGCGCTGGAGCCGCGCCGCGTTGGGCGTCTTGGGGACGGCGCCGCTCTGCCAGTGTTCGAAGTGGGGTTATGGTGGGCGAGATGCAGGAGTGCGTGAAGCCGGTGCTGATTGTCGGCGATGAACGACGTGGAGTGTTAGGTGAGGTCGCGGAACATCGGTTATCGCCGTAGTGTTGCCTTTTGGAGGTTAGGCTGGTTTTAATTGTGCATTGTTTTCTTCCGCTCAAATATAAACAGCCGTTTATCAATGCGTCAACAACGTTTTTCTGAACGTCTCTTAATCCCTAATTAAAATAAATTCCACCATAAATTATTTTCATTTTTATTTCTCGAGTAACATTATTTTCTAATTCATGATTATTTCCGCGATATCGAATTGGCATTTGCTCTTGTCGGACGTAATGTGGTTTTGCTGAAGTGGTTAGCATGCGGTTGTTGAATGCTGTCGTGTATTGATTACTGGACTTTTTCCTAATTATATTTGAAATTGCATCCTAGATTTATTTTTATTGCGCTTAATGACATACCACGTGTTTAGCGGCTAATGGCAGTATTCCCTGCATTCGTGAAACATTTTTTACGCTAATGTCTTTTCCAATATATTTGAAACATCTCGCTGCCTTGCGACAAAGTTTACGTCTCAAATGTGCATTCGACTGCAGTCTATGTGCTTTAATGTGCATGTGGGGCACCCAGATTAATGAGAAGTGTGTTGTTGCTGCCAGTTTGAGTTCCAGAACTGGGAAACTATGTCAGATTTCCATCGATTACGTTGAATCTGAGAGACGTGCCACATAGCTTACGTCTCCTCGTCAATCACGGTATATTGAGTGACAGATTCATCAACTCTGACGTCCAATCAGGGGAGGAGTGCGTCAAATCGCGATTAAGCTGTAGCTTCCTCTTCAAGAAAAATGTTTTCGAGGAGCATTTAATTGATTGTCTCACCAACAATGTGATGCCTAAGAGTGGGTGTGTGTTGTCAATTCATGTCAAATATAATCAAACATATCTCATTGAATTCAATTGTATTTGTAAAGTACAGTTCGTGTTTTATTTTTAAAGATTTTTATCGTCTGTTGTTTCATTTGTATTTGTCACATTTGGTATTTATTTACTACATACGATTTACGTGAATTTTCATTTTTGTTCTTTCTGCGTCATCACGTGTATTCCACGTGTATCCAGTTGAATGTTATGATATCTGATATACGTTTTTGGGTAGTAGATTTGCCTTCAGGCAAAGGTATCTGCAGTACTCAGATGAAAGTGTTCACTAGGGGATTGTTTGTTTTTTATTTAAAATTTTATTCTAGACAATGTGTAACGTAAATTTTGATTGAAGTTCTATAATTATAAGTGTAATTAGAGCAAGACGTTCATAAACACTGTAATTGTTTTTCGGTATTATATTATTATTATTATTATTATTATTATTATTATTATTATTATTATTATTATTATTATTATTATTATTATTATTATTATTATTATTATATTACACTACCTTGAAGATCCGTAATTTGTTACTCAGATATAGTAATATATGACAAACGTGTAGGGAATAAAAAATGCTAATAACGGTCAAGCGACAATTGTTCCAATCATTCAATTACTGTATTGATCTCCATGTTTCTAGCAGAGTATAAAATCAGAGAGAAATCTACTTTTTTAATATTTCCAACATAATCATGCTAATCGTTTTCCTCATAGTTACACAACGTCATATGAATAGACTATGCACTCATAGAGCTTATTCATAAAATTATCTTTTCTTCACATCTATTCACATTTATTAAATTTTGAGATCATTGTTTTAGCCATTTTAATAGTTACTTTCACTTCTTGCACATAAAATAAATGGCTTAATCTGGATCAACGTTTTAATTGGAAATGGGAAAAAACGGAGCATCCATGGGTTTGCGAATGGCAAGTGGCCAAGTCTTTCGGCGCAAAATGGAAACGTAGGCCGCATAACGTCAGAATAATTCAAAATCAAAACATTACGGAAAAGGAACACTAGTGTTTCATAACGCAAGTTTAAATTCGTTTACTAATGAAGCACACGTAACTTAAGCATGTACTGTCAAAACATTATTTTTACAAAAGTAATTTTGGAATTGAACTAAGAAATATGTATAAATACTGCACAAAACATACTCACGTGCTAGAAGAAGTTGTGTCATCCCACGTACCCAAAACATGAAATAAATAAATTTTTTTGAGTTGACTTTGAAAAATTGTTTTAGAAGTTTCGAGAGATTTCAATACTAAACACCTAGGTAATTAACCTAGAGATTTATGTTTATAATCAATCAATTGATTAATTAAGTCATTCTTTTACATAAAATACGCATATAAATTCGATGCAATTCGGGTCAAATGTTCATTTTCTCGCAGCTACGTTATATATCATGCAATATTAAATTAAATGTCTCTTTAATGTTTTAAAAGTGAATTTTAATATTTTTACAGAATTCAAATACTCTAATTTTCTTGCATTTGACATAGAATTATTTTTATAACAATTGAGGTCAGTTATGTCATGTACTTAGCGTGGAACCGTGAATTTCCCGTAATTCGATGTAATGAACACACCTCCCAAATCTGTGCGACTCCTGCACCGACGTCGTATATGCAACCCGCGCATCCGTTCGGTGTTGCAGGTATGCTGGCCCGTTAGGCGCCTGCAGCCTTCTCCACCGTCGCTGCTGTCGTCCCAGGAGCGTCTGCCTCTCCCCCAACGCAGTCGCAGCCACCGCCGCCGCCGCCGCGGCCGCCGCCGTCACCATGCGCTGGCCGCTGCCCGTGCCGGGTGAGTTCTATAGATACCCCCAAGGGGGCCGCAGGAAAGGTTTGGCACGCCTCACTTGGTAGCTGGCGACACCTCGTGTACATCTCAAGGATCGTTGTCTATTTTCTTTTCCTTTGCGTCCGTCCCGACAGATCAATGGACAGGACTTCCAACAATGCGATTTGTAAATCCGAGTCTTTGTTGTTTACGTGGTACCTTTTTCTTTACACAGTTCTATTCAATTAATGAAACTACGTATTGATTAACAAGTAATTGTTCTTTCATAAGAGAACGGGATGATGGATTAGTACACAGAATAGAACATCTTTGGTCTGTGTACTACGCGCCAACCCTTCGATTTCGGTGATAATTTGAAAATTGCGTAATCTTTGTAGTCAATATCAAGAAGAAAAGCTATGTATTTGAATGCTAATTGGGGCATCAAAGTGTGAGAATTAGTCGCGTTACCATTCAAACCATCGTCCATCAAAAAGAAAGAACAGATATTGATATAGACAAGCATCGTAACGGTAGTGTGTCACTGATTTTTAAGAGTTCTTTGGATATACATAGCAAATTCTTCACGCCAACATCGTGTTCTACTATCATTATACTCATACGTAAAAAATTTTTCAAATTACATTTCGAGTGTTTCCTCCTTGGTTTAAAACTGAATGTTTAATAAACTAAACGATTAACAGTCTCGTTGATAATATCAGAATCTATTATCTCCCTGTCTCTATTGTTCGTCTTTGAATATATTAATGCATAATCATCACTACTAATTATTGCGAATGTGGAAATACAAATCCGTTCACTTTTCGATTTCTTCTCTTTTATATTACTTTAATATTCGAAACGTATTAGGAAAGCGAAATCTCTCCTAAGGCATTTTTCTCAAAAATTCATTCTCCATAAAGGGAATGGGAAGTCGTTCAGTGTCATTCTTTTAAATAGGATTTACATAACATTCTTACCGAAAGCTGAATTTCAGCTTAACCAGCATTCGATTGTTTACTTTTACAGAAGTAATACATCATTATTAAGTTAAGAGGAGTGCACAAAATCGAACGTTGTGTGCTATTGTTTAAACTTTAACAATCCAGAAAATTGGGGTTATTTAAAATTACATCAATATTTTTGGAGCGAACAAAGTATACATGAGAATTATTATGAATATGATAGAAATGTAGTTGGTGATTCGACAAATGTAGCCAATTTCTCAAAAAAAAGAATCGCATCTAGAACAACTGTTTCTGTACAAACACTACCTTCACTGTTCACACGCCCACTTATATAAGTGAAATATGTCACTTCTATCCGCACAATACAAGCCATTTGGCGTATCCAATCATAAAGGCGATAAATTACGAGAACGCGAGATTGAAAAAGGTAGCGTAACCGCTTGAAGATTGTGTTCCGTTGTGCAGAGAGAATGGTAACCGACAACATATTTTTATTATAAAAGAAGGAAATGTATGATTTTCTTTCTCTACGGAGTTGATGATTTTTTCGATAAAAAATAAAAACGAATTATTACATTTTTTAATACAATAAATAAAACAGGCAAAAAATAGACACAATAGCATTTCTATCTATAACATACGTTTATAGATATTTTATTTTTTCACTTTTACGAACCAATATAATCAATGTGCGTAATTCCTAACAAACGTTTTAAAATTCGAATTCTCCAAGGCAGAAAATGGTTTTCAAACATTTCTAAATCAATCAATAAGTCAGAATTATTTGCAAATATCATAATACATAAAATTACCTCTTAGTAATGTAATTTTAGGAATTTCACATTACGTAAATTGACGTAATGTGTTGGCTTAATGCATTTTATTTAACATATCTCTATCCAGCATAATTATAATGGATTATTGTATTATCAGTACACTACTTTTACGCATAATTCAATATTTAACTAGTTTCATAATGGTATCGCCTGGAATCTTAAGGCTCTATAGCAATTTCCGAAGTCTAATGAAATTTGATATTTTGTTTTGTTAGTATCCTCATTAGTTTATAGACAATCAAATTCAGATAAAGGTTGCAATATGAATTTATTGAAATAGCTGTCATTACAGGAAGAATGAAACTTTCTGCGACGTTTCGCATGCAATAAGTGCGTCTTGCATGCATTAATCAGAAACATAAAATTTACAAATTAACAAAGAAAAACAATCTTGAACAGGCAGAGATATATGTGTATAGAATTTATTAAAATGTTTTACAAGATATACTACTTTAAAATAAGACAAAATATAAAAGAAAAAATGGAAAAATACCTAGAATGAAAATGTATCAAACGCGAGAACCGAACACAAGACCAGACGTTCTAACAATATTTCTGAAATAACTATTTCAAAGCAAATGTCATCTGAATTTGTCCGTAAACTATTGAGAACACTATCAAAATTAAAAATATTTTATCAGACAATCTTTGGTTAATCTTTAAACACACTTAATTGAATGTTTCGTATTTCCTCCACTTAATACAACAAATATATTCCAGTTTCACTAGTTACAAGATCTGCGATTGTCAATGAGGGGTATTAAACAAATTTTAATTATGCTTCTGTGATATAATTTTTATCAATCTGATTATATCCACTTTGAACTCACTCTATCTTAAACCTGCTCAGTCAATTCGTAGAAACTCGAGCGTGGAAATGAATCGCTTCCAAGCTCCCTTGTTCCACAAAAATGCGCTGTCTCAAAGCGCCAAAGAACGCCATTCAAGCTTCGTTTACTACGTCACGGGGATTCCTTCCCGAGGTTGTTTTCGTTCATTCGCACACTCCCTCGTGTACGTTGGCTGCTCATTGGCCTCAGCGGTCGTTACGGGCCCACCACCACGATGCCCTCCACCTGCCCTGCGACGCACGCGAGAGGTTCTCCCGGCTGCCGCTCTCTCCCGCCGTCCTCCCCTCCATCATCCCCGCCGGCATACCCGTCGACATCCCCGTCATCATGCCCGCCGACATCCCACCGTTACTCTCGTCGCCCTTTGTAGTCGCCATTTTCGCCGACATCCATCCCCGCCGACATCCCCGCCGACATCCCCGCCGACATCCCCGCCGACATCCCCGCCGACATCCCCGCCGACATCCCCGCCGACATCCCCGCCGACATCCCCGCCGACATCCCCGCCGACATCCCCGCCGACATCCCCGCCGACATCCCGCCGACATCCCCGCCGACATTCCCGTCGACATCCCCGCCGACATCCCCGCCGACATACCCCTTTCATTCCCGCCGTTATGCCTGCTTCCTGAATTGTCATCGACGCCGCGATCCCCTCGGTCAACCCCGCCATCACCCACAACACCTACGTCATACCCGCCGCCTTGCGTGATTTAATACCCGAATATTCAATATCCGCCGCTACAGCACTCCCCCCCTCCATCTCCGTAAGCCGTAAACCGTCACGTTCGTACACATGCATTTTTCTCGGCTTGATCTTCGCACTCACGGTCATCTCTCGCAGTTTTGGCTTCGCCAATTCTAACCTTCAATTCCTTTTGGTTTATCGAACTTCTCTACCTTCACTACAATCATCTCCTACTCCATCTACTTTCTTCAGTTTCTTCAATCTGCACCTCTTCTTTTCTTTCTTCTTACTTTCTTCAATCATCACTTCCACGATTTCACCAATCTTCTTTACATACTTCTCTAATTTGTCCTTCCTCACCAACTCCTTTTTTGTCCACCGCCCCTAGTCATTTCCTGTACCCTTTGCATCCCAGTTCCTACAGCACAATCCCTCCAATTATTACGGTTTTCTGCCACAATGGGGTGACCAGCTGTTCGTTCACAGTAAACTCTCGTTAACACGAATTTTCCAGGAGACCGAAATATATATAGAACATGTTCGTATTTCCATGTTTCCATGCCGGGGCTCAGTTTTGTACGTGTTGCGGCAAAATTCGTGTTAAGCGAGTTTGCGTTTACCCGGGTTTACTGTAAATATTCTTCTCCAACTAAATCAGTTCCCATATCGTCGGCCTATCACAGCTGACCAATCTTTATCCACGACATTGATTCCATCTCCCAATAGTGTCGTCTGCACCCGTCATATCCGCTCTCGCGTCTTTAGTGTTTATCTTGACAAGGCCGCTGCCGCCACCAATGACACAACTTCCGACTCGCCTCCGTCACCATTTGCTCCTGTCTTCCCCGCCATCGTCATGGTCGTCGTCCCCGCTGCCCCCGCTGCCACCGCCGCCGCCGCTGCCGCCGCTGCCGCCGCCGTCGTCGTCGTCGTCTCTGCCGCAGTCGTGCGGCGCGAGCTGTGGTCACGGCGGCGGCGGCAGAATGGCGTTGGCTAAACTTAGCCGCGATAGCGCGCGGCTGGCCACTGGCCAACGGCGGCGGTCGCGGACGCCTGCTCGGCCGCGCCTCAGCGCCGCGCCGCCCCGCCCCGCTCCGCCCCTCCCCGCCCACACCACGCCCCCTCCCCGCCGCGCCCCGCTCTGCCGCACCCGCGTCCCCCGGCCCTCGCGCCCCGCCGCGGAACTCTTTCGGCGCCGTAAAGCCGGCACAAGAGGGAACGGGTAGGTGGGCGGGCGAGGGCCTGCCAGGCGGATGGCTCCGCCTGGAAAGACGCAGTGGTGAACACGGGCAGGGTCAAGGGTTACATAAGTCGGAGGGCGGGGAAGGGAGAAAGCAGCGAGAGTAATGAGAAGGGCGGATGAAAGAGAGCCTGTGAATAACTCGATTAGAAACAAAATAGCTGAAAAGATGCTTTCGGCATAGAAAAGAACTTGTTTGCGTCAATTCAATAAAACTAAAGACGGGGATGTGCTTGCAAAATATGATAGGAAACCAAGAAATAGTACAATTAAAGGAGATTCACTTTAACCAGTATGTTTTGAGAATGTGTCAACGTATTTCTAATCCTTTGATTTAACTTCGAGAATTTACTAATGCGTTATATTTTTCTGTGAATTATGAGCGGCTTCACAAAGTTCACAAAATGTTCCGTTACCGAGCTCTAGATAACTTTCATATACCGAGTAGCGTATTGTATCGAGAAGATTCGCGACTATATCTGTTCAGTGGATATTTTCAGTATCGACTTTATATTACTTATTGCCGCCAAGTCTTTTCGGGTGAAAGAGTAGATGGCGTACATTACAAATCAAAGAGCTAAATTGTGCATTCCGGAATTCAGGGCATTCCGGAATTCGAAGTACAGTGAATATAATTTATAACGACCGTCGTTGAAAGTCGTCGTGTGAAAACAGAAACATGAAATAAAATAAGTGCAATGGGATTGGAAAAAGATATTTTAAATAAAAACAGACGAACGTGTTTTTTGTTTAAACCAAAGATTTTTGTTTACATCGTGCTAGCGATTGCAGAATTTTTGGTTTTATACTTGTTTAATACCAGAATTTTTCGTTGTATGTAGATGTCTCTTTCTTTGAAATAAAATGCACTAGTTATAATTATAAGTCAGAATTAATTAAAGGACAAAATATTTTTTCTGGCTCTCTTCAGTACTGATTTCAGTAATAATTTCCTGCTTCATGTAATGTACCCGGAAAATATCGGATTGAAACTTGCAGGACCTTGCGTTCGGCCAAATCCATCGAGGAGTATCAATTTTAAAGATAGGCGCTAGCATTAACTAAAAACGAATGGTTGGATGGACAACCAATTTGTCGGTTTCAAGGACCGATAAAACGTGGATTTTGACTACACAACGTGTTAGATGAAGAAATGTTTTACATATAGAAACAAAATTTATTTACTTTTTTCATTGGAGGGTCTTACAATACTAGGTTTTCCGACGAAAAATTGCCTCATTCCGCTGCAACATTATAATACTTACGCGATACAACGTAAGAACACAGTAAGCGAGAAAGTAAAATGCTAGTGTAATTAAAATACGTCATACTTATATAATAAAGGATTATTAAATACTTCTGGGAAGTAGGGTGCGGTATTGCCACGGTGTGTCTCTCTCTCGCTCTCTCGCTCTCTCGCTCTCTCGCTCTCGCTCTCTCGCTCTCTCGCTCTCTCGCTCTCTCGCTCTCTCGCTCTCTCGCTCTCTCGCTCTCTCGCTCTCTCGCTCTCTCGCTCTCGCTCTCTCGCTCTCGCTCTCTCGCTCTCGCTCTCTCGCTCTCGCTCTGTCGCTCTCGCTCTCTCGCTCTCGCTCTCTCGCTCTCGCTCTCTCGCTCTCGCTCTCTCGCTCTCTCGCTCTCGCTCTCTCTGTCTCGCTCTCTCTGTCTCGCTCTCTCTGTCTCGCTCTCGCTCTCTCGCTCTTTCGCTCGCTCTCTCACTCTCTCTCGCTCTCTTTCGCTCTCTCTCTCTCTCAGTCCGATTCGACAAATAGCGTAGCTTGATGGCACCGCGATCATATTAAAGACCTTCCATGCATTGATTTTTTCTGTTTTCAGTCTCGCTGAACGGTATATGATAAAAAATTAGTACACGACAAATGATACTCAATGCTCCGTTCAAAGTCCCGAGAGGTGATCGTCGCTGTATACCATAGTTTGTTCAGTTTCAAGCCTGATTAGTTGCTGTACATGTACTAAAATACCATAAAAAACCTTCGTGATTCAGCAAACTGCCATTTTTATGGTAAAAATGTCGTTTTAACTGTTGTCTTCATAATCATGGAAACAATAACCGGTATGCATGTAGGTGATGCTATCAAAAAAGCTGATGATTAGTGATCCAAACGCAGGAAATACGATCGGGCAAATTGAAACGAGGAAGTGAAAACAAATTCGATGCGAAACAATCATTAGACTGCGCGAAATAGAACAAGAAAGCAATCGGTGGAGCGTGTTACAATGAGAGACGTGAAGTTGCTTTTTCTTGGAAGAATCATATAGTCTGAATGGCGCACTCTTCTGAAGGATCTGTAAGGAGAGCTAAGACGCATCGTGAAATAAGCAACCTCCTGCTATGCCACTTAGCCCTTGAAACACACGTGGAGTAGGATTGAAGCTGTGATGTTTGATTCCCCAAATACAATGTTCGCGTACTTTTATATTGCAAACATTAAATTGTATAAATTTTGTGTGCAATGTAGCAATAAATCGGTTTTAAAATTTTATATATGTTGTCACTGAAGTCCGAATCTTTCTACTTTTCGAATTAACTGGATAACTTGATCCATTTGGGTGGATAATATCCGAAATAGGAACAGTTTCAAAGCATTTTTCCGACTTTTGTCGGATGAAGTTCACAATAGGGAACATGAGGGAACTAGGGTAAGTGAAGTACAATACGGTGACGAATAGCAGATATTAAGTGATAATTAGGGATCCCTCTGCTGATAGCAAGTTTCTAAGGTCAATGAGCGACAAGGAGTGTAGTTTCAAATTTGTTTCGGTAGCAATTTCCTATTTACACGATACTACTTAACCTAACCTCAGTATTGTATACCTCAGTTAGGCGTTTTCGAGTTGCCGACGAGCCGCCAGCCTTTGGCCTTCGCTATCCCCTTAAAATAACCTTGAGTCTACACAACGTATTTCCATGCGATTTCATGCCAAAATACTTCTTGCAAATACAATACGCGTCACACTCGGACAATCACCTTCATTTAGCAAAACGCCCTGTGATTAATACCATCATTTTTCGATAAGTTTCAAAATATCTTCATCGTCGTATAGCTTTATCCACAGTGTCTAGCTGATGCGTAAATTACCACACTACTCAAATTATCCCTATTTTGTACTTTAGTCTTAACATATGCACAAGATTTATTTCTACTTAAATTCACGAACTTATGCAGAAATATTTTAAACATTCGGAGGACGTCATTCATAAAACTGTGCGTTCACCTTTGATTTCGCTCTTTTCTATTGAAACTTATAATATAATAATAATAATAATAATAATAATAATAATAATAATAATAATAATAATAATAATAATAATAATAATAATAATAATAATAATAATAATAATAAATTCTTGAAACTCCTTTCAGCGTATCAGGAATGTACTACAAGTAGTACAACAGTGAAGTATCGCGATCTGCATATTCAGTTGCCAGCGAGCAATCACGTTTGTTGCTGATGCGTAAAAGAGAGCGGCACGCTCCCCCTCGAGTGATATAGTTAGTAATATATTCTCGCACCGCGATTTTTAGTTTCACCCGGCAGCATTGGTCTGACCAATGAAATACTCCATATGTTTGTTATTACTTAAATTCAATAGCTATTCTTCACATTAGGTTTCATGTTTCATCTTTCGTAGTTTTTATAAAAATATCAAAATCATAACCTTTCCTTGTCTCTGGAAGAAGGATAATTGCTACCCCAAATGCGCATGATAAATAATAGTGACACAGCTTTAGTTCCTGGATGCACAGAATAACTTGCGTTATCCCAACATCAACACTAGATACCACATTGATTTTAAAAGAATAAATATTATTTGGAAAGATAATACTTGTAAAGTTTATATTAGAAAGAAAAAACTATTGGAAAACGTGTGGATTAAAGTCAAGACCATGGGTAAGGGCAGCTCTCAACGTCGATCAAGGGGTCAGCCTGGAAAGGGTCGACCAACGGAATGTTAATAACTGTACTTGACCATCTGCGTCTCAAACTAATAATCAAAATTCGCCTTCATTCGGTAAATTAATTTGATTGCTGAATGCTCTCTTCTAGACGGCTTTCTAAACTGCTTATAACACAATATTTTTCCAATTTTGGTTTTCTCAATTTAATTACTCAAAACTCTTTTGAGTCGCAAACTAGTTGTTTCATTTGAAATAAAAAAATTAATCACCACATTGTCGCTTTTGTAAAATACAAAGGATGATCCGAAGAATTTATTTGAGTATGTTGTATTTGCAGTCTCTTCCTTACTATGAATAGGTCCCGGCCTACAGAATGAAGTCTAAAATTATCTAGCTGTTTTTAGCAAGTCGTTAACTACGCGTTGAAGAGACTTAGACTTTTTTCTTTTATATTATTCGGCAGTTTATCCTTTCAATTTGATACTTCGCACCCTGATTATTTTTTTACCTAAGACAAAAACTTATCACACTTAGTAATTTTCTAGTATAAGGATACATTGAAAGGACGAGTTAATAATGGCAGCCACACGTCATCAACAAGCAATAAAGAAATGCATCTAAAACAGCCGTAAACTTACATTTAGTTTACCAATTATTTTGATAATTTTATAGGATTATTAAAGATTTATTTTCTCATTTTTCTGCGAGTTTTCTGAAGCGTGCTTAATCTTTATCGAAAATACTGGTAACTACTATGAACATATTCTTGCAAGGGGAATTTTTATGATTAATATATTTATAGTCACAAGTGTAATAGAGTCAAGAATAGAAGAGAGAGATACACAGAGAGGTAAGCATACCGGCAGACGGATTGATTTATTGTTAGTGGTTTCAACTTCTGAGGTCATCATTCCCGTAAGTGTAGCGCATGTTTCATCGGGAGGTGGCGGTAATCTTCCCCATTGGATGGCGAGATCCGGCGCCGACCTACCGTCGAATAGCGAAGTTTTCCCCAATCAGGTACCTCCCACCAGCAGGGCACCGCCCCAGCCGGGACAAGTTCTAAGTCCCCGACCGGCATGTAGGGTAGTGTTGTGCATGTTAGTGTAAGTGTGTGTGTAAGGGGTGAGGATAGGACAAGAAAGAGGTAGGAACGCGCGGTCCGGGGCCCGTTTGTTAGGGTACTGCTCCGGCATTCACCTGGTGTTGATCGGAGAAGCCACAGAAAACTACCCATCAGCAGCCGGCCGCCTGAGTTCTCTTCCAGACAGCGACTGAATTCGACCTAGTTCAAAAGTCAGTGTCGAAAATCCTGCCGCCGTCGGGACTCGAACCTAGGACCTCCCGGTCAGAGGCACTGCAGTGACATCGGTTAATGCACTGAGGCACCGCTCCCGGTCCGACAGACGGAGAGGTGGTGAAAAGGGAAGAAGGTGGAAATATCAGAGTTACAATTAAAAAGGAGAGAGGAGAATAAATAGGAAGAGAAACGCAGGAGAGGTTAGTGACGAGGAGAAAGAAAGAGAGACGAAGGAGAAAAAGATAGATAGGAAAGGAAAAAACAGATATTTACTCGCAGAGGGAATTAAAGGGAAGGAAATAGTATATTTTGAGTGTAGAGAAATATTTCGTACTTCATAATCTGGGGAAAAAATTATAAACAAGAGCGTTCCACAAATCAAAGAAATGTATCTCGACGAGAAGTCTATCTACCTCACTTTCTATTAAAAGAAATGTACACAGCTGAATGTTGAATGGTTCTGAGAAAAAGGAATGTACACCTTTGGAAAACATTGAAGATGGAATGACGCGATTCTCCAAACCATATGTTACTAGTGGTGCTTAAACAGCACGTAGTTTTTCGCCCTATTTTCACGCAAAATTTCGCGAAAAGTACTCAAATTTTCGAAAAATTGTACATGACATTATTTCAAAATCTATCTTTAAGGAACAGAATTCATTCAGGGAAAAACATATCTATCTTAAATATTTTAGTTGTAGGAAGACTCCAAAAAAATTTTGAACTTTTGTAATTTTCGAAAAATCAGAGATTTCAACGAACATGAGACCTGTGCCATTCTCTTAAAAGTCCTCACTATCCAACAAAAAATAATCAAAAACAATGGAGTCATTTTTTGAAAATTTTGAAAAAATCTTAGGGGCTCCATGTAAAGTACCCCCAAAATTAAAATATGTTTCAAATCGCCGCGAACGCGACGTCAGCCACATCTATTGGGAAATATCAATTTGGAGAAAATCGGCCGAGCAGTTTAGCCGCTAGCGTTGTTCAAAGACGGACAGACGGACAGATGTTTTGCCGTCTTTCGATATTTAGCTATCAAGGACCCACATAACATGAATTCTGTCTACACTACGTGTTAAAGAATTTTTTCTAAATTTAGCAATTGGATTTATTCACTTTTTCATTACCAGGGTCCTGTAATAAGACTTTTCTGCCGAAAATGCGCCGTTTTTTCGTGCAGCATTAAATAACTTTCTCTCTACTGCGTAAGTGTTAGCGAGAAGGTAAAAATTTATGTTTACACAACATATGTATATTTTATAGAAACTGGAATTATAATATCCAATTATACAAATTAACTTAATACGTGTAGTTCTTTGATAACCTAATCCTAATAGATAGTTTTGAAAATTTACATTTTGAAGCAGAAAAAGTGTCAATGTGAAACATTGGGAAAATGAGTAAGAGATTTGTATGATTCGTAAAATTCAAAACATTATTCCTTTAATAAAATAATTCATTCTAGCGAAAAATAACAAGAAAAAATTCACTCAACCTTTCAGATATCTCAATAAGCAATAGAAGACCTCTGGGCCTCTTAAAAATTGTTAGCAAAAAACTAAAATCTCCAATAATGAATTTTATTCATCCACAACAATAACTAATAAACATTTTTGAGAATAATGTCGCAAATGAGAAGACGGATAAAGATACAAAATGAAAATAATAGTTCTTATTTAAAATCACTAAAATATCTTCTTGATCCAAACAATATCCTAACAAATTTTAATGTCATGTGTGTTATACGTAAAATATAAGCACCGTTAAGTGGGCCCTGTCAAGTAAAATTGACTTAGTAGAGGATTACACTGAAATACAAAATACTGTATCCCAATATTACTTCCACTAGAAAAGAGACACTTTTGTCCGTGATGTCAATTTATATTCTTTATTTTAGAATTTACCCTCATGAATAATTGCATGAGCATTCGTGTTCAGTCATCGAGGGCGGAAATTTGTTCAGAAGAATTACAATAAATAAATAATTAAATATGAAGATTATATTACAAACACCAACCCTTAGCATTGAAAACATTAAACTTCTTAATACAAAGTATACATAGACAGATATGCCATTACCTGATGGAAATAGCAAGACAAAGAAGCCAGGAGAACGTTCACACCAAATGCACTGGTGAGCTTTACTTCATTCGTTCCACAATTCAGGGCTTGATACTTAGACTTTATAAACCAAGAATTCAGATATCAGTAGGCTAAAAGGCACTACAGACTAACTCTCAACAGGAAACCGTAAGCCGGAAAGAAAATATTTATAGATTTTTATTTTTAATCGAGGTTTAAAAATATTCCATATGATGCATCCATATATTGTTTCTATAAATCGTTTACTAGGAAGAACCGATAGTTCAGCACATGAAACACTTAGACAATTTAATTATCATATTTAACTTGTGTGCATTCGCGTCCTTCTCGCCCTCTTTATGCTCTAGAAAATCATGATCTGAAAGATCCTTTTTCTTTACCAGCAGGCAGTGTTACCCTCTGGGTTGAATCACTGTGAATTCTCCGTCCTGTGTATATTCGGCAACAAAATGTGGAAAACTTCAATATTAACCACCGCAGGACTCTGTCGAGAGATACTGCGCATTCAAAGTAAGAAAAATAAAACTCATAGGAGAACTGGTAAGTTGGCCTCGGTCGAAAATATTACGTCAACAAATTTTCTATAACCATTCAAAATGCCATCGCTTAGCTGCACGATTCCTGCCAGAAGCCAGGAAGCAGCTGTTTGGCGATAGACGTGGCCTTCGCCCTTACTGTTAAGAGAGGTTATGGGTGTATGAGCCGGTTGACTGTTTCTTTTGTGTTTCTAGACGCGTCAAGGGCTATGGTGATTAGTTCCGTTAGTTTAAATCACAGGAGGTGGAATTGTTCTTCCCCCGCTGAACTGTGGAGGAGAAATGCGTTCCCCTCAGAGCTGCGTTCCCCTCCGCAAGAAGGCGCTCGGAGAAGCAGTGCGAGGAAAGAAGGGAGGGGCGGAGGAGGGATCGACAGCCTTGGCAGTGGGCCATTGCCTGTGTTTCAGGCAACATGAGAGCCCATTTACGCCCCTAATTTTCTTTCGATTTGGGAAGAAAGAAGTTTTTACGGTATCTACGAAATGTTTCTTTTCGTAGATACGGTAACAATTGCGAAATGTTTAGTGTGTTCGAAAGAACTGCAATATGTTTAAAAGTTTAACCTACAGAGGCATTATGCAGCTTTGCAACCCAGAGAACCCCGCAAGATGTAAATAATTTCTGAGAATTGACAGATAGCCTGTAATCATGACGTGAGTAAAGGATTTTGTAGATAGAAAAATTATGGCAAAGATACTGAAGATTACGAAATCTTACAACATTCTCAAACAAAACTGTACATGAAATAATCAAGCCTAGAGTCCAAATTCTCCCACGTGATCCCTCCCGGGTATCTATTTGTATATATTTATTATCATTAATAATTGATTCGGAACAAACTAAAATTGTTATATTATTGTATAAAATATTATTGAACTAAACTGTTTGTTAAAACTGTCTTCTTCAAAAATGTTGTGTGTGAGAAGAATGGGAATGGACTTTCTTTCACAGAACTGGTTACGGTAAATAGAGTCGGATATTGCTTTGAGTTGTGTAATAATCTATGTTCTATTTTTTAATTTTTCGTATTTTTATTGAATCATAAACATTTAAATAATAATACCATTTAAAACGTAATTATCGAGAGAACCTCTTCCCTCCATTTGCTTGCCATCATTGGAACACTGTACGCCTGCCGCCGCGTGGGGCACTTCCTTTCCTCCGTGGCTCGGTTCGGAGCAGGAGAGCAGATTTTTGTGACGTGATAGAGCATTGAGTTGGCAAGCACTGCTCTAAGCTCTCGACTGATCTCCCCAACATGCGTGGTAGTGTAGTGCAGTTAAATGTGTGTATGCGTGTGTAAGGGAGAGAATAGGACAAGGAAAAGGAAGGAAAGATCGCGGGCGGTTCGAGTTCCTTTTGTTAGGATATTGCTCCGGCATTTGCCTGGTTATAATCGGAGAATCCATGGAAGACTACGATCAGAGCAGCCGGTCGCTAAAATTCTCCTCCAGACAGCGGCTGAATTCGACCTAGCTATCTAGTTAAGTGTCAAAAATCTTGCCATTATCAGATCTCGAATCTTGCGACCTCCTTGTCAGCGTCATTGCAGTGACATCAGGTGATGCCTTGAGCCATCTCAGCCGGTTGGATGAGCCGGAATCAGAGTTCAGAGATGTGAATGTGTTACAGAAGAAATGGTACAAAAGCTGGCCTATAAAAAAACTTCATACGGGTAACAAGAGTGGGTTTACGCGAACGTGTGTATACTGTAGTGCCTTTTCAATTATTTTTTGTTCATTATGTCAAAGAATAGGTATTGAGCCATTCAAAAATGTTTTAGTCTTGTAACAATCTCCTCTTCGTTTTGAAAGCATTAGATTTCCATCATCTACCTGCTATTTATAGTATAGTTACATAACATGCCCGTAACTTCAGCAATGCATTTTTTATTTCGTGTGTTTGGCACGAATGAATTGTATTAATGTGGATAGTAGATGTATATTCTTTGACGAAAATATGCGTTTTTGCAATCCAATGCTGAAACGTTTTTATTTGTTTTTAAAGATGTGTCATACCTTTTGTTTATGTTTGAAAACAACTAAATACATAGACCTAAGGTTTGCTTCATGCAAGAAACATTCTACATTCATTGTACTTCAGATTGCAGCGTTTCGAGTATGGATTAGCTTTT